>JAKCPI010002257.1:0-16409 GCA_023213315.1 Euborellia annulipes | reverse complement strand
TCCTATAAAAACAGATTTCAATATATTTTGATCCAAATTTATTACGAGAGAGATTAGAGCTAATTCTCCTTCCCAATCCTATCTAGAGAGTATGCAAAGTAAACTAAATTTCAAAAGATTCTGTGCAGAGCAGGGTTGAAGGAGAAAATATTTTCGGAGGGAGGGGGGGAAAGAAAGAATGATTCAGTGAATGCCCCCCCCTTCCAGAGGATGATAATAAATTATTTTTTATAATTTCTAACAATGTTTAAAATTTCAATACCAATATCTCAAATGTATTTATATTTTATGTATTTTTTATTTTGATATTTCGAGAAGGGTTAAATCTCCCCCACCCCTGGACACGTCTATTCAAAATCGAGGCTTCTCCTTCCCTCCCCTTCCTCTTTTGACCCATCCCGGTTTCAAAATACGTTTGGCAACCCTGGTCAAGCCCGGCCCTGACCATGACTTAACTTACATTTTCCCACTTCTTTAACTGCCCCTTATTTCCCCCCCACTACTATTTCTTGCCTATATTTGTAAATAATTAATATCCTTGACCTAGGTATCGCACCTCTGTCGTGATAACTAATTTAATATAACGCTGGCTATATTTTTTGCAAAACAATCAATAAAATTTGAAAAAACTCTTTCGGTATAAGGAAAAAGAAATTCCATATTTTATATATTTTACTTCCTTGAAGGTTATAAGAGACGAAGTATTAAGATTAATAAGATAGCGTGACGTCATCCCGAGAGCCGTTCTATAACTTGTTTTCCCATCATCAAAACAAAAAAAAAAAAGCGGAGATTTGCTTTTAGTCGTGAAATAACCTCGCGCTCGTGCAATGCTCATCCTCTACGCTTATTTGCTCCTATTGAGCATCACATCCAGCCTGGCTGTCACCTGCCAAAGCCCGTGTATATGTAACAGATCATCTAGTTGGAATAGTGTCTCCTATATCCAAAATGTGCCAACATCCCAAGCTCTTGATTGCGATAAGAAAGATGTCAACGATATCCCTTATCCTATTGATGACAATATCGTGATTATGATCATGAATGCAAACCACGTCAAAAAACTCGAGGTACCTACATTTTTTATTTTAAAAATATAAACATTTTTTTATTATTATATGTAGTGTCGGAAATTTCACAAATTGAGTTATTGATATTTTATTGTAGAAGATAATTTCCTCAACATTTTAAGACCAAAAACCTCTATGATATCTCAACAACTCAGCCTTTCTTATTTTCAGGCCCTAGATGGGTATCTAACTTAAGCAAACCCAAAAAATAGCTCCTTCCAAGCTACAAAAATATTAATACTTTATGATTAAAAAAAAAAAATAAAAGATGATTTATAAATCATTAAAATGGCTGTATGCTTAATGGTAATGAATTAAAAAAATATAAGATGTGCAGCCAAATTTTTTATTGCACTAAATGCACAAAAAGAGGAAAACCCTTTTACTTAGATATAGAAAAAATTTAGTTAAGAAAAAAATTTCGGCTCCCAAAAAAAAAGGTGAAAATAATTTTCACAGTAGGGAAAAAAAATTTCCGCAGGGCGGAGTTTGGGCCTCCCTGCGAAAAAAATTTCTATATACGCCCCTGCTACACAAGTCATATTTTTTTTTGACTCATTACCATTAAGCTCTATCAATTAAAAATAATCGTGTATAATTTTTTATTTTTAGTTATAAAGTATTAATATTTTTGTAGCTTGGAGGGAGACATTTTTTTGGGTTTGCCTATCACGGCAAAATGTTTCTGAACTCTTGGTTCGATAATAACAGGAAGAAAAAGTTTGATTTCATTAACAAATAAAAACATCCTATTTACAACTCTTGCTAACAGAAGGATTAAATTCATAGATTTGAAAAAAGGAATGTCATTGTGAAGGAAGAACACAAGAAATAAATTGAGTAGAATAACATGAAAAACTGATATAAATAAAAAATGGCCAGAAGAGAAGAGGAAAAAATATTTTAAAATTAATATCAATGTTTTTTTTGTGATAAGAAATAAATTCGTATTAAAATTATAACTAGCAATGCTGTTCCTGGTCATTCTGTACTAGCATAAATTATGAAACACCCTGAATAGCATAGGCGGGCAAGGGGGACAGCCCCCCCCCCCCTATATTTCTAATTTTAATAAATTCTTTTTTTTTGCAGATCCGAGGATTTCCCAAACATTTGGAAGTTATTAATTTAAACGACAATGAAATCAATGAAGTTGGCATCTTTGAAGCAAATAAAGTGCGATTTTTGCATCTAATGAAAAATAAACTGACACGTATCCCAATAACTTCAACTTCCGTTGAGTATATGGACTTGGATAATAACGAAATTAGTGGAGATCCTGATAATAATTTATTATACTATCCGAAATTGAAAAGAGTTGACCTGAAATATAACAAATTGGAAGTGATCCCACATATCCCGGAAACGATGGTAGAATTTATCATCAGTGATAATAGAGTAAAATTTATTAGCGATTTTATTTTAAGCAAGGCAACTAATTTAAAAAAAATATTTCTTTCTAACAATAATATTTATAAAATTTATCTACCCGAAGCGTATTATCTCGCTAGATTAGATGCTGTAAATTTGGATAATAATCCTCTGGAGATCGATGCTGTCGTCAAGAGTTGGTGTGAAAAAGAAAAAAGAACTGACGATTTATGCAAAAAAGCCATGGCGACTTAAAATATTAGAATTAATAAAGCAAACTAATCTTGAGGTGACAACAAAAGTCTGTTTTATTTATTCCAATATATTTAATTTATTTTTCCCAATTTAAAATTTTATCATTAGACAATAAACTATTCAAAATTTTATTTTTGTTTGAATTATATATTATAATCAAATGGATTGTAAATGGCCAAAAATTAAGTTTTACAATTTGAGATTATTATCGAATTCCTACGATGATTACGCATGGGGAACAAAAAAATTTTTTTTTCCCGCGGTATAAGCTTATGAAGTCAATTGATGACAAAGTCAGCTTATAAATTCTTTTGTTTGGATTGACTCTGGTTCTCAAGATAAACCGGACCAAAGGAAATCCCATACAAAACGTTTTTCTCAACTCAGGCTGAACGCACACCAATTGAGCAAAACGGTCTTCGACAAAACGTTTTGATCAAGGTCAAAACGTTTTGCTCATTGGCAACGCACACCGATTGGGCAAAATGTTTTGCCATCGAGCATTTTTGCCTAATCGGTGTGCGTTGGCATAGGCATGGCCATTGAACAAAAACGCTCAATGACAAAACATTTTTGACGAATCATGCCTAAAACTATTTTTTCAATGCTTTTCTATGGGCCAACGTACCAACACCGATTAGGCAAAACACAATTGGGCATGACACGACATCATTGAGCGTTTTTGTTCAATGGCCAAACATTTTGTCCTATTGTCTAATCGGTGTGTGTTGGCTCAATGACAAAACATTTTGTCGGATCATGCACAATTGTGTTTTGCCTAATCGGTGTACGTTGACCCATAGAAAAGCATTGAAAAAAACAGTTTTAGGCACGATTAGTCAAAAATGTTTTGCCATTGAGCGTTTTTGCTCAATCGTTGGTGTGTGTTCAGGTTTATTGATATGATTTTGTTTTTTACTTTCTCTTATTATAATTAATTTTATCATTCTTTGTATCATTAATAGCAGTACTTTGCTTGAAATCATTTGATAATTTTAAAATAAGTGTTTTCAAAAATATTCTTTATCTCAAAAAGTAGAGTCAATTCAACAAAAATATTACTTAAAATTGTTTAATAAATCCCACGCCGCAAATCAATGTTGTCCTGTGTTATTTTTTAAGAAATGTTCCTTGGACTTGGGACCTCGTTTTTTAATTTTTTTTTTATGATGAATGTATGTTGAAATTACCTTGATGTATATATAGAAATTAAATAAAATTCTTCATATAATATCTAGTTATTTCTTCTATAATTATTGTCTTCTTTGGCTGACTTCCTTTATATTATCTTGTCAATTCACCCAAAACGGCGATCTCTATGACAGGACGATGTTAAGTTCAGAAGTTTTTATAGCCTTGATTTTTTTTTATCTAGACATTTTTTTGTGATCTGAAAATGAAAGGGAATTAATTAAATACAAGTGGTAAAGCCTGCCGAAGGCGGCCGCCCCTGGCCCCCTCGTCTTCGGCAATCAACATTTATTCTTGCTCAAATTTTAAAGTTTCAAGTTTCCATCCGATGATTTTATTTAAGCCATTTGGATACCAAATAATGATTTTAAAAAGTAAAAAAGTTCCTGGATGACCAAGCTGGAGCTCAGTGATTTTTATTTTCTCTTACCTATATATGTAATATCAAGTGAGAAAGTATTGCGATCATGCCAAAATTTCGATGTAGAGATTTTGATGGATATACACGTGTGGTTGTGTCTGTGTGTGATGGTTTAAACATGAAGGAAATGAGCTATGAGGCTAAATTTTATATTTAAGTTAAGTACCGTCCCGGACAATTAAAATAAGCTTTTGAACAAAATCAGCCAAAAAGTTTCTTGCGAAAAGTGACACAGATTAATTCTTCACAACTGACTATGCTAGCTTATGGCGCCAAAGAATACAACACTTGTGATTGGCTAATTAGTCAGATGTAGCAAAGAGTATAAGTCAATAATTGGAGGTTGTAAGAGGATCTTATGCAAATGAAACTTGGAAGATTACTCCTTAATAAATAGCAGGTTCTTAAAGCAATATTTCAATAAAAAATACAAATATTTTTCATTTTCAGGATTTTTTATTCATTTGAAAGAGTATAAGACTTATACTCTTTGAGAAGGAGGAGAAAGAAGGAGAAGGGAGGAGCCATTTTGAATGTGGTTGAAAAAAGAAAGGAGGGGAGGGTTCTCTAATATTATTTATTGTTAGAATTAAGGGTGGGAGGTGGACGATTCTATTTCATTTAAATTCAAAGGGGAGTCAGGTATTGAAAATTGAGGTGTTTTATTACCTATATATATGTTGTAACGAGAAAACACTAGGAAACATCAATAGGAAAAATTAGACAAAAAAATAATTAACAAAGATTTCTTTAATTATTGGTTATACCATTACAATGTTAATATGCCCTCGGGGCATGGCGTAGAGGTTAGCGTGCTAACCTCGTATACCAAACGTCGCGGGTTCGGACCCCAGGCAGTCCGATGATTTTATATAAGGCATTTGGATACCAAATGGCTTATATAAGAATGCCTGGACCCCAATATGTATAATAATAAATAACGGTTATCGTCTAAAGTCTTAAATGGCCTAAGTTGCCGAAAAGACTGTGTGAATGTGAGTGTGATTGTGAGTGTGAATGAGAAAAAGTGTGAATGTTTTTTTTTATAAAAAAAAAAAAAAAAAAAATGTTAATATATATTGCATCATACAGATATAAATTCCCCGCACGGCTCCGACTACTCCAGAAGGCTTATTTAATCAATTTTATTGTTTCTCTGTATTCTTTGATTCAATATATTAAAGAATCTTTTAGAACTAATAAGATTATAAAATGGCACGAGAGATTAGAGCTTCAGTATTTGATGATAATTTACATAAAGATTGTGTTAAGAAGGAGAAAATAGCTAGTTTCGCTTGGCCGTTTAGATTTTATTGGATACTAGATGAAAATAAGTAATTATTTTTTTTTTTTATATATAAAAAAATCTTGGGTTTGTTTACTCTTAATAAACTAATAAAAAAAAAAATATTTTAGAAAATTAAAGGATGAGATGCAACGGATTCAAGAAAGAAGTCCTTTCTATAAACCAAAAGTTGAATTTAGTGATAGCAGGAATTTGAAACCTTTTCCTGCATCGTCCGCTCGAGAGGTAATTTATTTTTAGAGATTTATCGTTGGATAAAAGTTGTTGATGTGTAGCAGGATGAAGAAAGAAAAGCAGCTAGTATTTATTTCATTTATTTAATACCCATTAGACTAACGTTTCGGTCTCGGTCGAGACCATCTTCAAAGCTTATGAGCTGTCAATAAGAGATAAATATAGACTCAATTATATAATTCATAACCAATAAGTTATAATTTGAGTATATATATATATATATATATATATAAAACTTTATTTGTTTTTAACCTATGGTTATACAAATGAGTGAGTTTTTTTTTTAGCACAATCTTTTTTACATTGTTTTTTTTTTTTTTTTTTTTTTACAGATAAAATATCTTTGATTTAGATACGAATGTTTATATATTAAATTAAAAGTCTTCTTTTTATGACTTCCACTATAAAGTGATACACATCATTTACATGTTCTTGGGTCTCTATCTTGAGTATCTCTGCCAGGCTGTTGTTTTGCATGTACTTTTTTATGTGATTTTCTCTGCTTGTATGGTACATTGGGCATTCTGTAACTATGTGTTTTAAGTTTTCGTTCACTTTTAAGTTGCAAACACTACATATTTCTTGTGGGTTTATTCTTAATATGTTCTCTTTGTAGATTATTTGTATAAAGTGGCTTTCATTTGCTAATCTTAACTGTGCAATTATCCGGTGTTTTGAGATGGAGTTCCTCATTAGCAAATATTTGGCAGGGCCGGTTTCCGGATAGATACTTTTATAGGTTTCACTGTAGTGTGAATTTTCTAATCTTATTTTTACCTCATTTCTTTGTTTTGTAGTATACTTTTCTATTATTAGTTTGACATTTTTTTTATTTATTTCGTGTGGTTCAATATTTAAGGGTTTCAATAAGTTTTTAAATTGGGTATACCAGTTTATGTCTTCCTTATTGGTTCGTGACGCTGTCCAAGTGTATTAATCTTTTTAAACATACTTTTGGTAATCTGTTTTCCGGCATATCTCTTAGTTTGTTCCACCAAGAAATTGTCTTCTTCATTATGGATTCTTCGACGCTGTTGTTCCCTGTCTCCAAATATATATAGTCGTTTGGTGTTGTTTTGGGGAGTTGTAGAAGTGATTTTTTGTATTTTGCCTCTGTCTGCCCTAATTTCGAGCCATACCGGAGAGCCCATAGTTCGGCAGCATATAGTAGTGTTGAATTAATTATAGCATTTTGTAGTTTTATTTTTGTCTCCCAACTATCCGATTTTGTAGTTATTAAGATGCTTCTTACATTGTTAAAGGCAACCGTTGCTTTTGCCATAAAACTCTCTGTTGCTCTATTAAATTTTCCGCTTATAGAGAAAGGGACTCCTAGATAAGTATATTCATTTACTATGTCTACTTTTTTTCCTTTATAATCAAATTGATTTAATTTCTTGCATTTTGGACTCTTTCTAAATGGTAGTATTTTTGTTTTGCTTAAATTAACTTTCAGTCCTTTTTGATTAGCATATGATTCTAAAGTTTGTAGTAGTTTTTTTGTTTCTATTTCTGTATCTGATAATAATACTAAATCATCGGCAAACATTAATTCTATTATTTCATTTTTATCGTCCATATTAACTCCTTTATGTCCTCTTTTTCTAAAATATTTCCCTAAATCATTAATAAAAAGAGAAAACAGGTATGGGCTCAAGGGGTCCCCTTGCAAAATTCCTTTCGTGATCTTTATTTCTTTAGAAATTTCCTCCCTCCAATTTACCACCATCATCGATTTGTCATATATATCTTTTATTATATTAATTAGTTTTCCACTTAGTCCATTTTCAAGTAAATTTTCATATAATCTTGTATGTTCGATCGAGTCGAAAGCTTTTTCGAAATCGACAAATATTGCAAAAAGGTATCTTCCTTTTAATCTTATATTGTTTGCTATTGCCGAGCTTAATACAAATAGGTTATCCATACAGCCTCTGTTTTTTCTAAATCCGGCTTGGGTCTCGGATATAATATTATTTTTTTCAGCCCATTCTTTGATTCTCTCTGTTAATATATTATTGAATAATTTTGTTATGCAATTTATTAGAGCGATATTTCTATAGTTTATTGGATTATTTAAGTTTCCTTTTTTGTGAATAAGTCTCATTTTAATTTTTCCCCATTCTTGAGGAACCTTTTCTTTTTCAAATATGACATTGAACATATTTTGTAGATAGTGTAGCCATTCCGGGGTTAGGAATTTATACATTTCATTTTTTATTTCATCTAGCCCCGGAGATTTTCTGCTTTTTGCTTTTTTTAAACATTTTTTTATTTCATCTAGAGTTATAGGTTGATCTAGGAACGGATGTATTGGCGTTATAAACTTATTTATATTTAGATTATATGTTTTCTGATCGTAGAAGTCTTCATAAAATTTTACCCATTCTTCCATTTCGATTTCATTATTATCGCTATTGTTTTTTCTATTTCTTATTTTTCTTACTAACGACCAAAATTGCGTACCATTTTTTATTTCCGCCATTTGATTTGTTATTTTTTTGTGGTAATTATTCTTTGTTTGTTTAATTATGTTTGAATATTCCTTTTTTGATTTTATAAAAGTTTTTAAGTTTTTTTCAGTTTTATCGTTTCTCCATATCCTATAGTGAGTTTTGATGTTTTTTTTCGCCCATTTACATGAACTGTTATACCAAGTTTTATTTTTTCTCTTATTTTTATGTGTAATTTTTATCATATATTGTGAATTCAATGCCGCGCTTTTCATTGTTTCTTTCAGGTTGTTATATAAATATGTTGGATCTTCTGAATAGAAATATAGATTTTCTTTCGCATTGGATAGATTTATCTGATAATTTAATTTATTTATCTCATTTTCCTTGATAATGTAACATGTGTTATTTTTAAATTCATCACTGTAATCAATACCTTCATTTTCTGCTAGCCTCACGCTACAGAGAAGATGGCCCGAAACAAACGAAACACTCGAAACCTCCAGATCTATAAAATCGGTTATTGATTCTTGGTTAATCCAGACTAGATCTATCGTACTTTTACCATTATAAGTAATACATGTGGCTTCTCCTTCTCTGTCCGACAACGATCTTCCATTTGTAATTAAAAATCCCTGGGACTCCATGATCTCAGTGATTCTTCTGCCTCTTCTATTTATTGTTTGATCTTGTGATTTGCGCTTTGCCTCCAAGTTCGTATCGACTAACATTTCTTCTTCGTATTGATTTAGGTCCCCTATTCTTGCATTATAATCCCCTCCCGTTATTATTTTGTCTTTTGGATACAGTTCCTGCAAATGTGTTAAATAGTCCTCCAGCTTGGTCATTTCTTGTTCCATATCATAATTTGGTTTTAAATATATTGTGCCTATAATATAGGAGTTTGAGTGCGTTTTATATCTTATAAAAATCCAGTTCTCTGTTATATTCATTTTATTAATTTTTTTGAATCTATTCTTTTTTATAAATATACTTATTCCTCCACTAGCCCTTCCATATCGACTTGTCTTAGTTCCGGGATGAAATATGTGATCAAATTGTTTTAGAAAGTGAGGGATTGCGCCTTTTTCTGTAGTTATGAATGTTTCCTGGATTCCTATGATGTCGTGTTTTAGTAAATAATTTTCTTCTTGTGCTGTCAAGTTGTGTAAATTTTTTATTCCTCCTATATTCCAAAATGCTAGGGTTAATTCATTTTTTGTTATGTTTTCAAGAAGTTTTTTCTTTTTAATCTTTTGTCGTTTTTTGGAACCTCTTCTAAGAAGAGCCTGTTCTCTTCGTCTTCTTTTACAATGTATAAAACACTATCAATCAGTATAGAATATTTCATTATTTGTGTTCTTTTGTTTTCAATTTTCGCTTCTTTTGATTTTTCTAATAAAAAATTTCTTATTTTCTTTTCCCTGAAAGTCAAATCCTCTTCGATATAGATATTTGTGTCCTTAAAAAATTTTTTCTTATTATTCAGAATTATATATTTGTCTTCAAGTTTATTTAACTGCACCAACACTGGTCTTGTAAACTCTTCTCTCTTCTTCCCTATCCTTTCTGCCTTCATTATATTCATTCTACTATTGGGGATTTTTTTCTTCTAGAATTCTGTGAATTATATCGATTGTGTTTTCATCTTCTTCATTTTCTTCTAGGCCTTTGATTACCAGATTCTTCTTCTTTTCTTCTCTCTCTTACATCCATTCTATTTTTAATTTCATTATTTTCTTTTTCCAGTTTCTCAATTTTTTTTTCGAGTATTTGTATTTTTTCTTTGCTTTCTTCGTTTTGCTTTTGTAATTTTTCTTCAATATTCATCATTCTCTCATTCAACATAAGCAGGTTTTGATTGATATTTAAAAGTACATCTTGTATTGTTTCCGGATCTACTTCGTGCTTAGCTTTTTTTGTAGTTGGATTTATATTGTCTGGTGGAGTTCTTTGCAGTGTTTTCCCTTGGAAAGGTTTGAATGTGCTAGTTCGTGGGTTCTCTTCTCCCTCTTGAACAACCCCATTGCCCTTCATGCTTGTATTTTTTTTCATTTTATTTATTATCTACAGTTATTATTTATATTGTTTAGTTAGGATTATTTGTGTTTGTTAGTAGATGTAACTTATCTTTTTCTCGTCAGCTGATATGTTGAAGGTCGACCGAAGAATTTTTTTTTTTTTTTTTTATAATTTTATTTTTGGCCACTTTAATATTCACAAATACTTTTAGTTGATTCTTCGAACAGATAATCCAAATAAAATTTTTTTGTTTAGTTTATACTTTTATCACTTAAATCGCTTTTCCTGGTATTACCTCTCTTCTGCCCTTTTTTTCAGCGTGTTTCTCTGTTAGGTCTTCTTAAACTGAATCGGTTGATATAAAATTTTTTAAAGTGGAGTCAGATTTCCATCCAAATTTTCAAATTTTCTTGGAGCACATAAAAAACACGTCTTATCACTTTTAAATCCTAACTCAAACTCTTATAATTTGAGTATATAAATATAAATCAATATACTCAATTCTTTTTAAACCTCTGAATATTGATTTATATTTATATACTTAAATTATAACTTATTGGTTATGAATTATATAGTGGTTGAGTTAGTGGCTGTAGATATTGCAATGTTGGGTAGCGAGGATGGAGCCAAAGAGGTTTTGGACCAAAGCAAAACACCAATTCCAATAGAGACGTTTCGGCGAAAATTTTATTTTGCCATCTTCAGTCGTTCAGGAATTTTTCATGTTCATATTCAATATGAACATGTGTCATTTGGCCAAGTCGGTTTTTTAAAAATTTCTACTTTGAGGCGAGGGTTGGATTTATAATATTTATTTAAATTAATTTCAATTTTTATTTTTAATAATTTGATGTTTTTATTATATTGTTAGCTTCACAAAACCTTTAATACTGAAGAGATGGTTTGTTTCCTGGAAGAGGGTTTATGCATTACTAACTAATTATAGGTCAACTAACTGACTTTAACTGAAGCAACCGGCCCTTACTGCATAATATTAAGTCTATATGAACTCCGGATGGTCAAAATATTAAAAATATGGCCCACTCTGATTGTTGCTCAAAGGCAATTGACACTAGATGCTTGTTTTGTCACGGACCTTGGTGATTTAATCCTCGAAACTTTGGAATATCGTATTCAATTACAAGATCTGCAAAAGTATTGAATTACTTTTGATACATGAAAGAATTTAAATAAAACAAGTGGCCTAAGTTGTCAAATTTGCCCTTTTCTTAAAAATTCATATTCGCAATTTCTTTTTTTTTAACAATGTCGTGGCGATTTTTAGAAAAATAGGTCACATGTGTATCATTTTGCAAAAATTTCTCTTTTCACGTTTCAAAATAGATGTAAATAAAAAATCAATTTTTGGAAATGACCCCGGAATTCAATATCGTAATTTTTATTTGACTATATATACGTATATAATGTATATTAAATAATCATTTTTGTCATTCAATACTTTATTTCTTCTACTACCTTTAAAACGAAAGAGAAAAAGAGATAAATAAAAATTTATTTTGTTATCTTCTGGCAAAGATTTTTACACCAAACAGGATGTAGCCGTAACAGGTGGTTTAGACTAAATAATTCACCCTTCTCTCTCTCTCTAACTCTCTCATAATCAACCTTGAATGTATCCTAATTTCCATTATTTTAATTAATTTTATTTATAATAATTTTTGTAGACACTACGAAAGGGGGCAACTGAACAAGAAAAGGCGGAATTTCTCAAAGAGGCAACCTTGATGAGTGCAATTTTCGTCATGAACATATACTACAGCTTCTCGGCGTTTGTCTCGATAACGATCCTAATTTTATCATTATGGAGTTGATGGAAGGGGGCGATTTGCTCACTTATCTACGCTCCAACAGGCCAAACACTGTTAGTATTGACTCACAATACTTTCGAATTTACAATTCTTTACTTTCTCTTACTTATATAGAAAGTATTGCGATCATCTCAAAAATTCTATGTCGAGATATTCATGTTTAGAGGTCCCCTGAGTCCAAAAGTGTGGGCCCCGTAAATTGGTCCTCTTTCTTGTGTGTGTGAACATTTTTAAGCATGAAGGAAATGAGCTACGAGATTAAAATTTTATATTTAAGTTAGGTACTCCCCTGAGGCGTGATAACAAGCTTTTGAACAAAATCAGCCAAAAAGTACTAGTACTTTATTGATGTACGTTATTCAGTTTTTTTCGATTTTATCAAAATTGTCTCTAACGATTTTGATTAAAATTCATAAATGAATTATTTTTTATATGTTCTTTAAAAAGTATATCAGTGAAATTTTTCGAGAAAATTGTTTAAAGTACACTTTACTGATGTAGTATTTCAGGTTTTTCAAATTAATTTTCCGGCTCTTCCCTTCCATAGAGCCAATGTTAAATCCCTATGGGGGTTTTGTATGTTAATTTCGATTCAAAAGGGGGTCCCCTTTGGAACTTTTTAGAACTTTAAAATTTTTTTTTCAAATTCTAATGAAATTTTGTATTTATTTACGATTCTCTATTGTGTATAAAATATCCAAATATGAGATCAAAACTTTAAAAATAATCATAGTTTATTTCAAGCAGTCAACATTTAAAATACACAGAGCCTATGGAAATTTTGAATCAATTGACTACTTTTTTACCCTGAGTATATTTTCAGGGGGTAGAATTCCAATTTTTTTTCACATTCTATTACTTAATCTTTTTTGAACATTTTCGCATGAATTATTTTCTAATTAAAAACAAAAGCATGTATTTTGCTCAAAAAAATTGAAGAACATCAATTTCGAACTCGTCAAGTTATTTTACCATAAACTCTGAAATAGAAAAAATTTATCACAATTAAGGAAACAAATTAATTAATTCGAAAGGTCGGAAAATGTTTTTTTATATACTTGATTCAATTATAAATTAATTTTTTTTTATTGCAGAATTCGTCAAGTGGTTTGACACCAACGGATTTGCTGGCGATGTGTGTGGATGTCGCTCGAGGATGCCGTTACCTCGAGGAGATGCATTTTGTGCATCGTGATCTCGCTTGCAGAAATTGTCTTGTTTCATCTACCGATCCTCGAACGCGTATCGTTAAAATTGGCGACTTCGGACTCGCACGGGATATCTACAAAAAACGATTACTATAGAAAGGTAAAAAAATGCATCTCTGGTTTTCAAAAAATAACATGCGTGATGATTTTAGAGGAGTTGGAATCGGAGCAATTGAAATTTCCTCTCAAGCTCCTTTTCCTAACTTAGTTTTTACATTTATAATTTTCTAATATTAAAAATTACTCATCGACCAAATGAGTTTCAGTAATTTTTTCTGTCTTCTTCAGTCTTCATATAAAAATTTACTAAAAACAGAAGGAAAATTAGCTATTATTATATTTAACATATTGTCAATCATAGTAGAAATAAAGTATGCTGGGACAAATCGTACAGGCTATGGAGAAAATACGCCAGCGGTTGCTTTCCACATTAAAATAATTGATTTGGCAAATATTTCGGATTGCTCTTACGCAATCCATCATTATAAATGATAAAAATTTGCTTTGAGAAGCCCATACCTATAAATTAGAGGACGTTTTTATTGTTCAAGCCACAGGGGGAAAAATTACATCAGTAAGTATCTGATATATTTGGTTACAATGACTTTCACAAAAAATAATTTTCAATCAATTCACTGTTATGTTAACAGATGAGGTCGGGAACAATATGATTGAGAGTGTTGTCAATAATCAAGCCTCTGAGTTAATTTGGAAAGCAACCGCTGGTGTAGATAAATAAATTACAATATAAAGGCTTGGTGGATTATAAGCTTAATTGCTTTATTCCCTTGGATAATCGCCTCAAAAGTACACAAAAGTAAACATGTGAATTACATTATATGATATTAAAAAAATTATAAATTACAATATAAAGGCTTCGTGGTAAGTTTTCTACAAAGCCATCCCTTTATAATTTATATCATATAATGTAATTCAAATGTTTACTTTTTGTGGGGTATGTCTTTGTGACTGGAAGTATTATTGAATCAAAAAAAATTCAAGACATATGCGGCCAAAATTATTTCTTTTATTGTTGCCCTTCCAGGCTGACGTTCTTCTTGATTCTTTCGTTGTCCTATGAGCTCTCCGTTCATGTGAATGTGTGTCGCTGAAATTGTAATTTTCATTTATTCTCTCCTCTGAAGATGGCCTAGATCAGTAGCCGAAACATCAGCCTGGAACGGTAATAATAAAAAAAATAATTTTGGCTGCATATGTCTTGAATTTTTTTGACTCAATGTTTACTTTTGTTATAAGGTCCTGAAGAAGTGCACGTTTTATATAATCGATATTTAAGGAACGCCATCATATGATACAAATTCTAATCTTGGACAAAATGATTTTATCTCATTAAACCTTGCTACAATTTTTAATAACATTTCATATTATAGCCTTAATAATTAATTAAATGTATTATAATTGATCCCTAGGGAAGGTGAGGGCTTGCTGCCTGTCCGATGGATAGCTCCAGAGTCTTTAGTAGACGGTGTATTCTCACATGCCAATCCGACGTTTGGTCATTTGGAGTATTAGCCTCGGGAGATAATCACATTGGGACAACAGCCATACCCTCTGCCCGAACAAACGTTGAAGTGCTGCACTATGTGAGAAATGGAGGACGACTCACACAGCCTCCTGATTGTCCACAGCCTTTGTAAGTTTCTCATTTTAACTCTCTCCCACCACCTATCTATTTGGAGCCTTAATCACGAACACAATCGAAATAAAACACCTGAATGACCTCCTTTCTTACACTGATGCTTTACCTAGTATTACTATTATAAAAATCTGGTTTTCTATCTTTTTTCAAATGATGATGTAACTAGTATGAATCTCCTAACGGATCATCGCAAAAAGTATAGTCTGTTTTGTCAAGAGGGAAGTGAGGAAGAGGGGCCTTATGAAAACGCTTTGTTTGTTGTAGGAAATAATTTTTGAAGTTTAAAGAAGAAAAATCTGGTGTCTTTGGTCGACAGCACAACTTTCTCTTATCTTCGGTAATCGAAAGTTGTGTTCTATGCTTGTCACACCAAATTTTTTGGGTCGATCAGGGCCGGATCTAGGGGGGCAGTTGAGTGCACAGCCCCTGGGCGGCAGATGTCAGGGGGCGGGAAATTAAAGAAAGATTTACTAAAAAAAAAAAGTGGGTAAAATAATATGAAATTTGTATAGAAAATTTTGTAAAGAGGGGACGGCAAATTCAAATTTTGCCCCCCCCCCCCCTCCTAAAAAATCTCGTACTTCCAGCCCTGGGGGTCGATATATATTTAAAATCTTATACTTGCTGAGATTACTTGTCTCTAATTAAAAGCAGATGAAGGGCTGTTTTAGAAAGAAAAGTAGCTTGACAAGGATTTTTTCTTTTTTTATTGGAAAAATTAATTATCCTTATAATCCCTTATATATAATATAAATATAATCCTTAATTATCTCCAATAAAAAAGGAAAAAAACCTTTATCAAGCTATTTTTCTTTCTAAAACAGCCCTTCATCTGCTTTTAATTAGAGACAAAGTAATCTCAGCAAGTATTAAGATTTTAAATAATTTTTCTTGTAAAAGTTTCGTAACAGCAATTCGATATATATTTAGTTTCCAGCATTCCATTTGAAGATTCAAAGTCGCCTATCCTTCCTATGAAGTACAAGAGTAAACTGTGATTTAAAAGATTTCAAGGGCAAAATGAGAATTTCAGTTTTTTTTTTTTTTTTTTTCGATTTTCTCAAAATTCGCTCCAACGATTTTGATTAAAAATTCAATTTTTCGATCAATTATTTAGATGCTCTTTAAAATATATATTCTCATTTTGTCATTGAAATCTTTTAAAGACCACTTTACTGTTGTACTTCATAGAAAAGATACAAGAAATGATTGCGATTGTAACAAAAATTTCTCATATTCGTAAATTTTACGGTACATCATGAAATTTGAGTGTACCGTACTGTCGGAAACTTAATGTATGTCGACACAAAAAATCTGGTGTGAATAAGCACAGCGCAACTTTTAATTACCAAAGGTAAGAGAAAGTTTAATGTGGGTCAGTCACACCAG
>JAKCPI010002256.1:0-47486 GCA_023213315.1 Euborellia annulipes | reverse complement strand
TAGAATTGAAACGTCACTTTTAGCTCTCAAATCTTAGATTTCAATTAAAAAAATAATTTTCTTGAATTTTTTTTTCACTTGAGGGCCTGGCCCTTTAAGCTCAAATCAAGTTTGATCTTGTTCACGACTCAGGATAGCTAAAAACGCAGATTTCAGTGGGTAATTTTCGAAAAATTTTCCATACCCCCAGATTCCCCCGGAAATTCTCTGTCCGGATTTGGCCTCGATAAATTAAAACTTTGTAACTCCTTGTTTAGGAAATTTTGAAAAAAATTTATATAACTTTATTTAAATAAATATTGTAAGCTATGTATATATATACCTATAACTATTTCAAAAGTTGTGTCAAAAACTGTGTAAAAAAAGTGCTGACATGAAGGCCACAATAGCCTTTTACATACTAAAAAAAAGAAAACTTATTACTAAGTATTACTTAAGTAGCCCCGGGGCCCGTCAAGTCTATCTGCGGTCCTGTATATAGACCTACGGTAATAAAATTGTTTAAAATAATAAAACTGCTTTATTATTTACACTTTACTTCAAATTAAAATTAGGCATACAATGAAAATGTAAAGGGGGGCGATAGGTGTTAGTCAACCTCCAGAAAGGGGCGATGGGGTCAAAAAAGGCTGGGAACCACTGGTTTATAGCCTCCTCATTATATATATTCACATAAAAACTCTCACAAAACAGCCTTTTGATAGTATTTTGTTCATAATGTAAAATAACTGAATTCTCATAATCAAACTCATGCGAATGATCGTTTGCATGGACACTCAGTGCCGTACTAGTAGTACACTTAGCGCAAGATTTAAAATGCTCACCCAATCTAACACGTAATTCTCGCGATGTCTGACCTATGTACAAAGTGTTCTCATTATTTGCCTTACATGTTTTACATTTGATAGCATATATAATATTTCTAGAATCCAATTTTTCAATAGGGGTTTTGTTATTTATTATTGAAGCTAAAGGTTTCTGAACGCGATATACGATATTTATATTGCTATCTTTTAAATATCTTTTTATAATGTTTGTTAATTTAGGAATATAAGTTATTGACCCATGGATGACTATTTTTTCGTTATTTTTTACTTTTTTATTCGAAATTTCTAATTCTTCCTTTATGATCATATTTACATAGTCCTCCGGATAATTATTTTTAATATATTTTGTTTTTATTTTATTTATGTTATTAGATAAATATTTTTGATCTGATATTTGTTTCATTCTACTTATTTCATTTTTTATGAGATTCCTTTTTTGGTGTTCTGGATGATGAGAAAGATAATTTATTGTTTTTAATGACCTCTGTTCCTTCTTATATAAATCAGTTTCAATTTTTTAGAAGGGTTAAAAAAGAAAAAATTTTTAGGGAATTTTTTTAGAAAGTTTTGAAGGAATTAAAGAAATTAGAATTACGATTGGGGTCTGTATTTTATTTTGTTATTGTTTTTGATGAAGCATCGTGGAGGGATTGCCTGTGGTAATAACGAAATGTAAAAAATAAAAAATAAAAAATAAGTATACACTAATAATAATTAATAATAATTTATAATATGTTTTAAAAAACTGAAGGAGATTGTACACAGTATAATTATATATTTTTTAAAAATACCGGCAAAAAACTCTAGCAAAGAACTCTAGAGTTCGCTAGTGAAATAATAGATAGATATATATATATTATGTGCGTTACATTAATGAATAGACAAAGAAAATTCTAGTAAAAGATAAAACTATGATATTTATATTATAAAACAAAGATCTGGAAAATATTAACTACATTTTATTTAATAAAAACGACATACGTCTAGCATATAAAAAATACAGGTAGCTATGTGCAACTTAAAAAAATAATAATCTAACCTTAAAATTGTAATCAAATATCTCTTATAGAAAATATTCCACTGTGATAATATTAAAAATAGCACAACCATCTGATGTGTTCTAACAACCTAACCATAAGATTTGTTCTCATTGTTTTAAGGTGAGTGGTATGCTAATGATGACGTTTAAAAAATTTTATCATATAAGGAAATTTTGATCTTGATAGTTGAATGTAAAAATATAAATTAAGATTGTTTTCTTTAAACTACAGGCCCTGATGATGGCTATCTAGTCGAAACTGGAAATTGTACAAGTCAGTTGGCTGAAAAAACTAAAAATAAAAAATAGAAGAATAATAATCTTTTATTTTATATCCTAACCGTCCATCTGTTAATTCGACGAGGAAAGCTGCTGCTACAATTTATAAATTATAGATATAGATATCTATAAGGATATTTTTATTTTATTCAAGTTCAAGAGCTAAGCGTCTTCCATTCAGAGAGAACACATATTGAAATTAAAGTCTCATTGCATTGAGCAGCGCTAGCGTGCGCTCACTAAGTGCAAATAGGAGTGGCCTTTATAAATATAGAGGTTATATATTTGTATGTCAAATAACTCTATATACCGGTATATTGTCTTATAGAGGACGTTATGGAGAGTTCAGGAAAAATATTCATGCCCGAATATTCTCAAAACGGGAAGCGCAAAAAATTCCAGAAAATGAATTTTCCCCTTTAAAAGCACTGAGTTTTGTCTTATCTTATGAAATATTAAAGACAATTAATTAAAATAATTAGATAATTAAATTTCTCAAATGAAAAATAATAAAAATTGTTATATAATTAAATTTTCATTTTTTTTTTTTCATTAGGGGGTCGCTGGTGTAGCGGGCTTGGATGCCGGCCTCCACAAATATCCGCGCTCAAATCCCGGGCGTGGGTGATTCCCTCATTAAATAAAAATCTGGCGTGACTGGCTTTCTTGACAATTTTAATTTATGTTTATTAATTGCTTATATTATTATATAAATAGACTTGAAATTTGTGTCGAATAATATTGAATGACGGAACTAGCGTCCACACATAACAAAGAATGTGAGGTAAATCCATTTGAAAAACCGACAAGCGACGGATCGTGCGCGTTGAATGCGACGAAAAATATTGTGTCGTTTTCGTGTGCCGCACAGGTCTGCACTTGTTAATATACGGCGAAAATATTTTCGTCGAACGCGTTCGGCGAAAATATTTACAAGTGTGGATCCACCTTTAGAAAAAAAATGGCAGCCCTCGGGGCATGGCGTAGAGGTTAGCGTGCTAACCTCGTATACCAAACGTCGCGGGTTCGGACCCCAGGCAGTCCGATGATTTTATTTAAGTCAATTGGATACCAAATGGCTTAAATAAGAATGCCTGGACCCCTATATGTATATTTATCAATAACGGTTATCGTCTAAAGTCTTAAATGGCCTGAGTTGCCGAAAAGACTGTGTGAATGTGTGTGTGAGTGTGAGTGCGAATGAGAAAAAAGTGTGAATGTTTAAAAAAAAAAAAAAAAAAAAAAAAAAAAAAAAAAAAAAATGGCCACATTTGTTTACATTCTGATGAATATAAACAAATTGAGAGGTTAAAAGAGGTTAAGTTATTTCTCCATATTTAAGAAAAACCAGTGCCTGCTTGAGGATTTGTTTGCATTCATAGAATATACAAATGCAAAGAATACATAAATATTTCTATATACATTTCCTATGGGAGAAATCGTAACCTTAAGAATTAATAACAGGGCTAGAGACCAAAAGGTATTTTTCCCTGACTGAACGAGATGACAAAAAATTTGATCAAGAAAAGGCGATGGTCCGCCAAAGATCTGGAGGGGGGTCCAGGGAGGTGAAGGCCCCGCTCCGGCTAGTGTATTAATGGCAAATGGCCTTTGTAGCAAAAAATGCACAAATTCTGAGAACTCTTGATTATATAGTTTAACCACAGAATGGGCACACATATGGCATAACTCTAGCAAAGAAAAAGGCCCCTTCCTACACAAACTAAAACCATTCCCCGCCCAACCTTGGTAACAGGACCTCAATAATCTCAATAGGCAAATCATATCGTTTTTCAATAGACTTAGAATCAACCATACTCTGTCACCAGCACACCTTTTCCGCTTCAAAATGTTACAATCTCCTCAATGCTCCTGTTCATTTCCCATAGCTGATACGGAACATCTAATATTATTTTGTTCCAAATTCGCCAAAGAGCGGAGAAAACTGGTTAATTCGCTTCCCCTTCATCTTCAGGACCACCTTACACTATATAAAATTTTAACAACCAAGGAAGAGAAAATTATAGAAAACTTTATTTTCTTTTTGTAAAACAAATAAAATGTTCTTCTATAAATAGATATGTAGAATGTTTTGTATCAATAATTTAAATTTTGTTATAAATTAGCCTATAATATCCCCCGCACACGATCAATAGTATTGTCAATATAGAAAAATATTGTCAATACTATTGATCGTGTGCGGGGTGTATTGAAGAGGTTATTGATATTGAAGAAACATATTGATGAAAATTTAAATTTTTTGATTTTCAAACAACAATATTCGAAAGTGGTGGGGATATTGACAATAATATTGATCATGTGCGGCTGTTTTAAGGGACATGATGTTAATGATAAACCGTATGTATTTATAGGAAGTATTGTTAAAGATGTAAGAAAAAAAAAAGCTGTATTTAAATAATGATTCTAAGAAAAAGGAAAAAAATGTAAATGTACAAATATGCTGTGAAGGTGAAATGACCCTTGTAGTTTAAAACCTAATTAAAAAAAAAAAAAAACTCTTGATTATGACGTCATATTTTGTATTAATTATAATTAATTTAACCCGTGATTATTAGCTAATATTAAATCAAAATATATATATTTTTTTTTGTTCTTAAGATTAAATCCCATCAATTATTTTAAAGATAACAAATTTTCAAGTGTTGATAATAAAGAAAAAGAAATCTTATTATTTAGTGTGCGATAATCAAACACGATCCGATCATCAGATTATGCAATCGGGTCATTCGATTAGCGGGATCATCTCATCATTTGTGATGGAAATCAAAAGAAAGATTCTGTTGTTGCAGTTCTTCATTCAATGCCCTTGGTCTAGTCTTTCTGAAAAGGGAAAATAAAAACGACGCAAGGGAGAGAGAGAAGACGACAGCTGCCCTTAGGAGCCCTCTTCGTTTCGTTTCGTGGGGATTAACGTTTTTACACACACACAAAAAAAAAAAAGAATCCGGTAAGCCCCTAAATACCTTAATGCCCTTAATGCGGCGAGGCGGTCGGAAAACCCGGCCAACCGGACACACACACACACACACATACTACTATTTTGCAAGAGGCACTGGGGCAATTTATTATTCATTGGGCCTAATAACCATGCAATGATTTCGGCAGATTTAATGCAAAACATTTAGAGGATATCAAGAATAGGAAAATTGCATATTGACGGGGAGGTCGTTCTTATTTAAAATCTATCTTCTTCTATATACATAATAGCGGAGTGTCTGTCCGTTTGTCACGCTCTGTTTGATCAACATCCCGTTGGAATCTTATAGAGGACGTTATAATTCAGGAAAAATACTCTGGTCCACAAATTCTCAAAAGGGGAGCGAAAATCCGAAAAGAATTTCTTTTACTTTCTCTTACCCTATATGGACCCTGTTACGCGTTAGTGTGTCAAACGCCATCTACCGAGATTTGAGAAAATTAACATTAAAGTTTTTTGTTTTCATTGGATTATATATAATTTTTTTTTGTCAATTGTACAAGTAACATTTTTTAAGGACATATTTCATAAATAATACTATTATTTGAAACAATATTCCGTGCTTAACTCAATTTTTATTTTTTGGCGCTTGGCACACTATTGCATAACAGGGTCCATATATGAAATATATAGAGAGAAAGTATTGGATTCATTTTTATTTGATTGTCGACGTTTCGGACGCCAGTCGCATCCTTTCTCAGGACATTCAATCGTCAAACAAATACAGATGGATGTATTTTTAACGAAAATTAAAATCGTGCATGGAATAATACAATTTTAATTAATGAAATTGTATTATTGTGACAAGTTGTCACAACAGATTTTTTTTTAAGTTTCCCATAGCACCTTAGTTATTGCATTTTAAATGTTGACTGCTTGAAATAAACTATGGTTATTTTTCAAAATTTTAATCTCATATTTGGATATTTTATACACAATAGAGAATCCTAAATAAATACAAAATTTCATAAGAATTGGAAATAATTTTTTTTAAATGTGTAAAAATCCCAAAGGGGGACTCCCTTTGTGAATCGAAATTAACATGCAAATCCCCATAGGGGATTTTACATTGGCTCTATGGAAGGAAGAGCCGGAAAATCAATTTGAAATAAACTGAATTACATCAGCAAAGTGTACTTCAAATAATTTTAACGAATTTTTTAAATTCAAATGTACCGTACTGAAACTAAATATATCTCGACACAAAAAAATCTGGTGTGACAAGCACAGAACACAACTTTTGATAGGTAAGTTGTGTGGCGACAGTCACACCAGATATTTCCCCACTCCCACTCACTCACACATACACATAGTCTTTTCGGCAACTTAGGACATTTAAGACATTTTACCCGTTATTTGTAAATATATCTATTGGGGGTCCACCTCTTTAAAAAAATAAATATATTTTTTATTTTTTTAAAAGTAGGGAAAAAAATTTCACCAAATTTATTTTTTTTGAAAAAATCTATAAAAAAGTGACTATTCACTATGAATTAGTAGTTTTTTATAATTGTTTTTGAAAGGCGTTCTTATTTAAGCTATTTGGTATCCAAACGTTAACGCGTTCAAAACGCCCGTCTCATTTAAACTCCTTAGTTCTATTACTGACTCGCGTTTTTGAATCTGGTGGGACAAGCACAGAACACAAGCGGCCAGTCACACCAGATTTTTTTTTATATTGAAATCGATTTCTAAGAGAAAATAGCGAGATTAATCAAGGAAGAAAAAAACATAAAGCATTTATTTTAATCCACTATGCAATTTGGAATTTTTTTTCTTTAATATTATATTTAGATATGATTATGTTTTAATCTTGACATGTGTTGATAAAACGAACTATTCATGTAAATTCAGATCAGATTTTATTTCATTAATCATAAAAAAAAAGATATGCCAACTTATTTTAAGATTAAAAGGAAAATTTCCTAATCGATAAATAGAAAAAAAAAAAAAAAAAATTCCAGGTACATTTATTGATATTATTATGGTACCAAAATGTTTTAAATAAATATTCACCGGACTGCCTGGGATGCGAAACAGCGGGTCTTATTATTATTATTGATATATGTTAGCAACTCTAATCTCTCGGTCACGGGGGAAGGAAAGGAAACGAAAGCCCTTTCGTTAATCATGTGGTCCAGTTCCATTGTTGGGAGTAATAATATTTAATGCATTTGGTTGATTTTCATTAATCTTTTAACAATAAATACTTTATATTGTTTGTTTTTATATATTATGTGTCTTTTATAAAAGCATATACGGTAAATATATAAATATAGGCTAGATATAGGCTAATACTAGGCCTATATCGGCTGTTAGGCTAGCCTGCCATCTTTTGCAAGGCTACTGAACTAATTTGACACAATTTTTAAATAAATGAATGAATGTAAACAAACCCTCAAGCAGGCACTGGATTGGAATAGTAATGAAAATTTTGTTTTTCATAATTAAGAAAAGGTTCGGGCCCGCCGTAGCCAGCTGAGGGGGGTCCAGGGGAGCGAAGCCCCCTTGTTTAGACGTGAAGCTTCTCATAATTAAGAAAAGGCGAGAGTCCGCCGCAGGCGGGCCCGAGCCAGCTGGCGTGGGATTCAGGGAGGCGAAGCCCCACGGCTAGTACATAAATAATTCTCTATACATTTCAGAAATCGTAACTTTAGGAATTAATAACTCAAAAAGTTATAGGAATTTAGGGATGGAAATAATTTTCCTGTAATCCCTAGAAGGTCCTCTTTAAGGGGGTTCAGGAGCGACGTATAAACGTACTTAAAAAAAAAAACTAGACTATTATAAAGAATTTTTCAATGCAGTTTTTTAAATGAATTAAATTCATAAGAGATTATTGGGACATCGAGCTATAATTTTTTTAATGACTTAGTAAAAAATTATCGTAATTAATTTTTTTGTTATCAAGCAAATACAAAAAAACAATCTGTCCCAATAATCTTTAATTTTTTTTAAATTTAAAAATGAATTTATTGTTATTATTAATCACATATTAATTAAGAAATTTTTAAAATAAGCTTAGATGATTTATTTAAAAATCAACTGTCAAATTAGTTAGATAGATGGCAGGCTAGTCTAACAGCCGATATAGTATTAGCCTATATCTGGCCTATATTTATATATTTTATGCTTTTATAAAAGATACATAATATATAATAACATTTATAAAGTATTTATTGTTAAAAGATCAATGAAAATCAACCAAATGCATTAAATATTATTAGCTACCATTCTGACATCTCTTGGCAAATATTTGAATTACTTGATTTTTTGGGCATACTTTTTATGACACACGACGCCATCTTCTCGGGAAAACATGCGTAACACCTTCGCTCCCGATCCCCCTTAAATGGCCATCGGGAAACCATTTGGCCAATTATTATAATTTTTAATGTGTAAGTGACCTGTTGGAAAATTTCTTTTAAAAGCTCGTCTTCTCCCCTCCCCCCCCCCTATTTAAATAATATTTGCATTAAATTATTGAATTTTTTTTTCTTCAATAAAAGAATAATATATTACCTTAAATAAGATGCTTAAAAGGATGCGCACTATCACTTTCACTTTAAATATCAATTACTATCACACTATCACATAAAATACCATACACGAGAGGAGAGAGAGGGAACCGATTGCTGGTTTGTCTCTCACTCAACTGAGAGAGAAAACTCTCTGCCTGTTTACGCTCTCTTTAGAAAAAGATCAAAATAGCAAGTCCCATTTTTATAAAAACATTAAAAAAAAAAAAAATACTATCTAATATTTGGAAAAAAAATATAATATTACTAGACTCATTGCATTACACACTCGACTCAATCATAGCTAGATTAAATTAAAAAATAAATAAATTCTAACATTATTTTTTCATTAATTTGAAACTGAAATATATTAGAAAACTAAGTTAAAAAACTTTCCAGCTTTTAATCAAATGGAATTTTAAATATGATTAAGAGTAGGAAAGTTTTGTAACTTAGTTATCTGTTTTTTAAAGCTATTTGGGGGATACGCTTTTAAAAACATGTTTTTTATTTGTATGAATTACAATTTAGGGAAATTGGTGACCCTGAGAAATCAGCGTGTGAAGTGTCCCCCGGTAGCCATCTATGTATTTTCAATTCTAAAAATAAATGTATTGCCCCTAAATGGCTTCTGCAAACAAAAAGAGTTAAAAAAAAATTACAAGGAGATTAATGAAATGTCAAAGAGTTTAATTATGTTTAAGAGGTAAAGAGTTATCCCCTTTTCCCAATTTTTTTTTTTTTAGAAATATAACAATTTTTATTATTTTTCATTTGATAGATTTAATTATTTAATTTATAATTTAATTAATTGGCTTTAATTTTTATAAGGCAAGACAAAAAATCTGGTGTGACCATCACAGAACACAATTTTCGATTACCTAAGGTAATCGAAAGTTGTGTGGTTCCTACAGTCGACATATATTTAGTTTCCGCCGATATATTAGAATTCAAATGTAAAATATACAAGTATGGGAAAAGCCCTCGGGGTTTGGCGTAGAGGTTAGCATGCTAACCTCGTATACCAAACGTCGCGGGTTCGGACCCCAGGCAGTCCGATAATTTTATTTAAGCCACTTGGATACCAAATGGCTTAAATAAGAATGCCTGGACCCCAAATAAATATATATTATATAAATACGAGTATCGTCTAAAGTCTTAAATGGCCTAAGTTGCCGAAAAGACTGTGGAATGTGAGTGCGAATGAGAAAAAAGTGTGAGTGTTTAAAAAAAAAATATATACATATAGGTAAGAGAAAGTAAAACTCGATGCTCTTCAATTGGAAAATTCATTTTCAAGAATTTTTTGCGCTTCTCCTTTTGAGAATTTGAGGACCCGAATATTTTTCCTGAACTCTCCATAACGTCCTCTAGAAGGCTTCAAAATTTCGTTACAAAATTCAAACGGGAAGTTGCTCAAACAGGCCGTGTTTCTAATTTCACCCCTTGGTATATCGAATTTGTTGTTGGCTAAAAAACCTCGACCTGGGCTCTTATTTAATCATATAATTAGCTTAACTAGAAGAGAAAATACTCGAAAGTCAACTAGCTTATTTGAGAGATAGCTAGTTATTTAGATATGAAGCAACCGGCCTTCAGACTTTTTTGAAAACTTAGCGAAACAAAAAAAGACATTAAATTTTTTCCATAAATAAAAAGCAAGAGAATGTTAAATAAAATTTCTTCTTTCTTTAGATAAGTTGTTGTGTATGCAATGATTTAATTCTCTCTCTCTTTCGCTCTCAATGAGTCATTTGAGATAAGAAATAAATAAAACATTTGTCTCTCTCTCTCTCTCTTTCTCATTTATTCATTTATACCTTAAGAAACGAGATAAGTAAGTGAATGAGTAGAGAGAGATTCTCTTTATTCTTATTTAAAAGAGGATTTTTTTTTTTTTTTTTAAGAAAATTCCTAAACAATTTCTAAAGAAATGATTAGATTTCTTTTTTATGAGAGAGAAAGTTGATATCGCGAAAAAAATATGTAAAATTAAAAGTCAAAGATTTTATTAGTATTAGTAAGTAAGTAATTTTACGATTATGATACAGTATCATGATCAAGACCAAGCCAAATTCTTTAATTGTGACGTGAGATTGAGAACAGATGCTTTAAATTGAATAACACTTGGGCAAGATAAATTTTATTTTAATAGCCGGCGGGCTTCGCCCCCCTGCCCCCCCCTGGACCCACGCCTTTTATTCTTAATTGGACCCTGTTATGCATTAGTGTGTCAAGCGACAGAAAATTAAAAATTGAGTTAAGCACGGAATATTATTTCAAATGCTTTAATTAATAGTATTTTTTATGAAATATGTCCTAAAAATTTTATATTTAATGTTACTAGCACAATTGACAAAAAAAAATCTGGTGTGACTGGCGCACAGCACACAACTTTCTCTTACCTTCGGTAATCGAAATTTGTGTACTGTGCTTGTCACACCAGATTTTTTGTGTCGACATATATTTAGTTCCCGACAGTACGGAATATTTGAATTCAGATGTAAAATTTATAAGTATGGGAAAATGCCCAAGGGGCTTGGAGTAGTTGGTAGCGTGCCTACCTTCTATACCGAACGTCTCGGGTTCGGATCCCAGTCAATCCGATAATTTTATTTAAGGCATTTGGATACCAAATGACTTAAATAAAAATGCCTGGACCCCCCAATTGATATATTAAAACATACTGATTATCGTAAAAAGTCTTAAATGGCCTCAGTTGCCGAAAAGACTGTGTGAATGTGTGTGTGAATGAGAAAAAAGTGTGAATGTTTAAAAAAAAAAAAAAAAAAAAAAAAGTATGGGAAAATATTTATATTTTGTAACCAAGGCAACCATTTCTCCTATCTTTCCTATGAAACACAAGAGTAAAGTGTGCTTCAAACAATTTTGAGGGCGAAACGAGAATATACATTTGAAAGAGCATCTAAAAAATAATTGATTTTTGAATTTTAATCTAAATCGTTAGAGCGAATTTTGAGAAAATCGAAAAAAACTGAAAAAGTACATCAGTAAAGTACTAGTACTCTTTGGCCGATTTTGATTAAAAGCTTATTTTTCCGGTCCCGGGGGTGTTTAACTTAAATATAAAATTTCAGCCTCCTAGCTCAATTCCTTCATGCTTAAAATTGAACACACACACACACACACACACACACACACACACACACACACACACACACACACACACACACACACACACACACACACACACACACACACACACACACACACACACACACACACACACACACACACACACACACACACACACACACACACACACACACACACACACACACACACACACACACACACACACACACACACACACACACACACACACACACACACACACACACACACACACACACACACACACACACACACACACACACACACACACACACACACACACACACACACACACACACACACACACACACACACACACACACACACACACACACACACACACACACACACACACACACACACACACACACACACACACACACACACACACACACACACACACACACACACACACACACACACACACAGACAACTATGTCGCGAAAACCACTTTTTGATTCAGGGGACCTCAAAACGTGAAGATCCATCAAAATCTCGACATCGAATTTTTGACATGAAACCAATACTTTCTCTCTATATATATATTACATATATACATAGGTAAGAGAAAGTAATATATAATCTAATCAAAACAAAAAATCTGGTGATGGCGCACAGCACACAACTTTCTCTTACCTTCGGTAATCGAAAGTTGTGTACTGTGCTTGTCACACCAGATTTTTTGTGTCGACATGTATTTAGTTCCCGGCAGTAGGAAATATTTGAATTCAGGTGTAAAATTTATAAGTATGGGAAAATATTTATATTTTGTTACCATGGCAACCATTTCTCCTATCTTTCCTATGAAGCACAAGAGTAAAGTGTGCTTCAAACAATTTGAGGGCAAAACGAGAATATACTATCAAGAGAAAAGATATTGGACAACCCCCTCACTTCTACCTGAATTTAGAGCCTTTTGAGGTATGTATACAGGGCCGTAACTAGGCAGATGCAACAGGTGCACGTGTATCTGTTGTATCTGCCTAGTTACGGCCCTGTAACATACCTCAAAACTCAAATTCAGGTAGAAGGAGGGGGCCAAATCTTTTCTCTTGATGGTACATTTGAAGAACACTAAAAAATAATTGATTTTTGAATTTTAATCAAAATCGTTAGAGCGAATTTTGAGAAAATCAAAAAAACGAAAAAGACATCAGTAAAGTACTAGTATTCTTTGGCCGATTTTGATTAAAAGCTTATTTTGTCGGTCCCGGGGGTGTTTAACTTAAATATAAAATTTCAGCCTCATAGCTTAATTCCTTCATGCTTAAAATTGAACACACACACACAGACAGACACACGACAGACACACAGACGACAGACGACCATGTCGCGAAAACCACTTTTTGGATTCAGGGGACCTCAAAACGTGAAGACCATCAAAACTCGAATCGAATTTTTGACATGAACCAAACTTTCTCTCTATATATATATATACATATAACATGGTAAGAGAAAGAAAAATAATTAATAGTAATAATGGCGTAGTCCTGATTATTGAAATTCCTTTTTTTAGAAAAAGAGGTATGGTGAGGACATAAAAACCACGATGAAATTGGTATATATTATTCACAAAGAGTGAAAAAAATAAAAAGTAAATTGGTTAGTGCTGAGGCATAAATTTATTAACCTTTCGGCTTACAAGTTGGCCATCTTCAGAGCACTAATAATTTCTTCGCCATTTAATAAATAAAAAATTAATAAATTAATAAAAATAGTGATATCAAAATTGAAAATTCAAAAAAATATTTTAAATAATATTTAAAATAAAAATTAAAATAATATTTAAAATATTTTTTTGAATTTTCAATTTTGATATCACTATTTTTATTAATTTATTAATTTTTTATTTATTAAATGGCGAAGAAATTATTAGTGCTCTGAAGATGGCCAACTTGTAAGCCGAAAGGTTAATAAATTTATGCCTCAGCACTAACCAATTTACTTTTTAATTTTTTCACTCTTTGTGAATAATATATACCAATTTCATCGTGGTTTTTATGTCCTCACCATACCTCTTTTTCTAAAAAAAGGAAAAACAAAAAATTTTAATGTTAATTTTCTCAAAACTCGGTAGCTGGCGCTTGACACACTAATGCGTAACAGGGTCCAATTATGAAAAGAAAATTTTTTTTTTTAACATTCACACTTTTTCTCATTCACACTCACACTCACACACACTTCACTCATCTTTTCGGCAACGTAGGCCATTTAAGACTTTAGACGATACCGTTGTAAATAATATATATTTTGGGGTTCAGGCATTTCTATTTAAGCCATCTGGTATCCAAATGGCTTAAATAAAATCATCGACTGCCTGGGGTCCGAACCCGCACGTTTGGTATAGGAGGTAGGCGGCTACCTACACCCAAACTCGGGGGCAAAAGAAAATTATTATTATTCCATTCCAATCCAGTGCCTGCTTGAGGATTTGTTTACATTCATGGAATACACAAATGAAAAGAATACATAAATATTCTCTATACATTTCCTATGGGAGAAATCGTAACTTTAAGAATTAATAGCTCAAAATGTTATAGGAAATTCAGGATGAAAATAATTTTCCTGTAATCCTAGAAGGTTCTCTTTAAGCATATAAAATTTCGTTTCAAAATTCCACCGGGAAATTGGTTAAACAGAGCGTGAAAGACAGACAGACAGACGGACATTAGCGAATTGTATATATAGATTTAGGTAAAAAAAAAATTAATATTCGATTTAATAAGATTTAAACTTTCGACCGTTGGTTCTCCCCCCCCACACTTTGGGAAACTCCGGTTTAGAGTATTTCTTAATATGCTCAGTGGACGATATAATTTACTGATGTGCTTGAGAGTGGAGCCTGGGGCATAGGCAACCAAAATGCCCAGCCCATCGAATATGTTGTCTTAAACGTAGCTGTTTTTTTTTCCTTCAATGGTATTAAAGAAAAGATGATTAATATATTTTGAAAATATTTGTTTGGCTGTCTAAATAAATGTTAGTATTGGAATGGAAGAGAGCAAGTACAGGTGCAGCAAATAAAGAGAGCCTTTGGATGCCAAATGCCGAAAAGGAAACGTTTCGGACAAAATTTTATATGTCCACCACAATGACAACTTTGTGCCTAATTAGTTTATAAGCCAACGAGGACTGAGGATGGGTACAAGGGGGAGTAAAGGGGGTAATTACCCCCCCCCCCCCCCGAGAAACACCTCAGGATCCGCCCTTGCGAGGACTGAGGATGGATAAATTTTTTTGTCCAAAACGTTTCCTTTTGGGCATTTAGCATCCAAAAGCTCTCTTTATTTGTTAAGTACACTGTAAAAAAAATTGTGTAATTTTATAATTGTTTAGAAAGCATATTTCCTACACAAAAACATACTAAATTTAGTAAATCTTGCAAACTTTCAAATTTATTGTAATTTTCGATAGCCTTTGAAAATTAGAATGAAAATGTGTGGTAATTTTAAATTCCTAAACTGCTTTCGAGAAAAAATACAATTTTTAACAAAAAATACTATACAATGTTTGTAAAAAAATTACAATACATACTCTATTTTTCGAAGAAAATTGTAATTTTAAAATGTATTTTTGTTGTAAACATTTGTAAATTTAGTAGATAAATGCATAGTAGATATAATTTACAAGGGAAATTTGTAAATTTAGTATTCCAAAACACACTAAAATTAAGTTTTTTTTTACAGTGTAGTTAACATTTATTTTGTTTTGTTTGCAAATTGTATAGTTTCTGACTAAAATAATTTAGACCCTGGTATGTACAGTGAGGGACAATCCCATGCGTTTTCTACTTGTGATTATTTCATTGTTTTTATAAAAGAAGATGAAAATCTTTATTGGAAATTTTCTAGGTTTGAACCATTAAAAATTTTTTTTAAAACAGTGAAATAATCACAAGTAGAAAACGCATAGGTGGGACTTAATATTGTCCCTCACTGTACATTGCTTTATTAATAATGTACTGTATATAAATATTTATAAATGGTTTGTTCCGAAAGATCTTTTACAAAAAGAGGAGCTTCATGACGTCACTCTCTTGGAATGGAAAAAATGTAAACAAACCGAGTTTGACCCCCCCCTGCATTTATCCACCGTTTCTGACTGCCTGATATTTTGTTATTCTTTGACTTACCAAAAACGAGGAATATCTTTCATCTAGATAATAAAATTATTATTTTTTTTTTTTTTTTGCAAATAATTAATATAAATTTTTCGCTCAATTAATATTCATTCTGTTGAATAAATAAATAAATATAACACAGGATATTAGGTACTTAAAAAAATAATAATTTAAGCCCGTCATATTGCATTCAAATATAGTAGGCTATTTAATTTTAATAATTATCATAATCCTTATTTATTATTATATCAACATACACACACACAGAAGGAAAAAAAGGATTAAAAAGAGAGAGGGAGAATAAGAAAAAAATATAACTAGTAATGTTGTTAGAGAAATTTTGAAGACTTCTTTTTATTTATTTTTCAACGATTTGATAACGCTGGTCTGCATGAAAAAAAAAAACTGAATGGGATTTTTTGAATGTTTCTTACAGTTTTTTAACTGGAAAAAATATCAAAAACATTCCATTACGTCAGGTTTTTTTTTGTAAAACGCATATTAAGGGAAACCAAGGGAAGCAGGACCTTGTAAATTTATCTCTCAAATTAGCCGGAGTTCAAAACAAGCTCTGTGATTGGCTAAAATGGTCATGATCTTAATATTGTCTCTCAGTATAAAGCTTTGTCGCACACTTTACAGGTTGTTCAAGCCCAAAATAGCAGTTGACATGGCACTTAGTTCGGGTATTCTGACTCCAAGATGTTGTGTATTATTTCCGGATAACTTTTGTTTTATTTGTGGCGAATATATTCCTACTGTGACAAGTCACAAAATAAAAACAATAGTGATTTGTCTGTGATTCTTGAGAAATTTAACTATCAAGAACATCGTTGTGTGGTTTGTAGAATCTTCAAAATATTAATTTTGTTGTTGGGGCAGCCGACTGACAACACCACTATCGCTGCTCCTGAGCTTGTCTGACAGTCAATCCAGAGGTCACTATTTGAATAAAAATGACTAGCCACTACCAGGGCCTTAACCCCATGGGTTTAAAAGTTAATTTCTTATCCTTTCTTATTAACTGTTTTTCCGAAGGAATACCTATAATAAAGAACAGGGTGAGAGATTTCACCAGGAAAAACGATATCAAGGAAGTATCACGTCAACATACTAATTGATTATTGTTGGGCGATCTGGCGGGAAACGCAAGATGGAAAGCGAAAGCGGGATCGGAGGAGTATCCATAAAAATTCATTCGCCCTTTTATCGTAGTAAATGTTTCTCGCTTTTTGGCCAGGTTTTCGGTTCATATCAGTAAATCCGGATGTTTCACAGATCCGGACTGTTCGGACGAAATCCTCTCCTAGTTCTAGATTGTTAAATTATTTACCTCTAATGGAGAAGGCGGTGGGGGTTTTATTCGACACAACCATTTTTTAAGAATTATTTATTTATATTTTATTTTTTTGCTAACGGCCAAGAGTTCGCATTCTATCTCATGCAACAAAAATGCATGAAAAGGTAGTTTTTAATGCATGTTATTTAGCGTGTTAACCTCGAATAACAAAAACCGCGGGTTCGCACCCCAGGCAGTCCGAAGATTTTATTTAAGCCATTTGGATACCAGATGGCTTAAATAGAAATGCCTGAACCCCCAATAGATTTTTTTTTTCTTTTTATTCTTGGCTGTTGCCCCCAATAGATATATATATATTACAACGGTTATCGTCAAAGTCTTAAACGGCCTAAGTTGCCGAAAAGACTGTACGATGTGTGTGTGAATGTGAGTGTGAATGGGAAAAAAGTGTGAGTGTTAAAAACATAGATATTTATTTCAGGGGCGGATTAAAGGGGGGGCGAGGGGGGCGATCGCCCCCCCCCCGAGAAGAAATTCACAATGTTATAAAAACTAGTAATCTAAAGAAATTATGATTTCCGGGCTTTAATTTCAATTGAATTTGTCAATCAATCAATTTAAATAAATAGGAAAGGGGTCTAAATGGCCATAGATGCCCACAAAGTCCTTAAATAAAAAAAAATAAAAAATAAAAAAAAACCGCCCCCCCCCCCGACAAAATTGCATTAATCCGCCACTGATTTATTTAAATTTAGACTGGTAACCGTAGGAACTAGTTGAACATTGTAATATTTAAAAAAAAGTAAATTATAACACTTGGTAAAATTGTTTCAAAATTAAATTTATTTTAAAAAAATAAAATAAAAAAAAGATTTAAAAAAAAATGCTTTTATTTAAATTGAACTAAAAAGAGAGAAATAAGAAAGAAATAATTTAATTGTTCTTTTTAAAATTTTTTAATATTTATGACTTAAAATAAAAGCGTGGGGCGCTTCGAAGTGATTCCGAGACTCGCGCCCCACGCTTTTATTTTTAAGTCATAAATATTAAAAAATTTTAACAAGAACAATTAAATTATTTCTCTCTTATTTCTCTCTTTTTAGTTCAATTTAAATCAAAGCATTTTTTTTAAAATCTTTTTTTTATTTTATTTTTATTTTAAGCTTTTTAGTCTTTTAGTCTTATCAAAAATCATCAATATGATAAAGTACCACATTAGTTTGGCCTATTTTGATTTGGTTCAATTGGAAAATTATTCATTATCATAAAAAAATGACTCGTAAATATCAACATTCAAAACTATAGTTAATAGGGCCTTATTTGCGTGAGGCTTCAAATAAAGTACCACATTAGTTTGGTCTATTTTGGTAAAACCTAACTTATAATTTGCGTCATCAAAAATGACCCTTAAGTATCAAATTTCACACCTCTAGCTCATCAGGAAGTATTTTGAAATTACATTAATTCGCGAAGGGTTTCAAATAAAGTACCACATTAGTTTGGTCTATTTTGATCAAAATAGCCATATCATTGGTGCCATCAAAAATGACCCTTAAGTATCAAATTTCACACCTCTAGCTCATCGGGAAGTCTTATGAAATTACATTAATTCGCGATGGGTTTCAAATAAAGTACCACATTAGTTTGGTCTATTTTGATCAAAATAGCCATATCATTGGTGCCATCAAAAATGACCCTTAAGTATCAAATTTCACACCTCTAGCTCATCGGGAAGTCTTATGAAATTACATTAATTCGCGATGGGTTTCAAATAAAGTACCACATTAGTTTGGTCTATTTTGATCAAAATAGCCATTTCATTGGCGCCATCAAAAATGACCCTTAAGTCTCAAATTTCACACCTCTTGCTCATCAGGAAGTCTTTTGAAATTAGATAAATACGCGTGAGGTTTCAAATAAAGTACCACATTAGTTTGGTCAATTTTGGTAAAACCCAACTCACAATTTGCATCATCAAAAATAACTCTTAAGTATCAAATTTCACACCCCTAGCCCATCGGGAAGTCTTTTGAAATTAGATTAATACGCGTGAGGTTTCAAATAAAGTACCACATTAGTTTGGTCAATTTTGGTAAAACCCAACTCACAATTTGCGTCATCGAAAATGACCCTTAAATATCAAATTTCACACCTCTAGCTCATCGGGAAGTGAATTAAACAAAGACTCAAAGTTGGTGACCTTGAAAGAGTACGTGCTAACCTCGTATACCAAACGTCGCGGGTTCGGACCCCAGGCAGTCCGATGATTTTATTTAAGCCAATTGGATACCAAATGACTTAAATAAAAATGCCTGGACCCCTATATGTATATTTATCAATAACGGTTATCGTCTAAAGTCTTAAATGGCCTGAGTTGCCGAAAAGACTGTGTGAATGTGTGTGTGAGTGTGAGTGTGAATGAGAAAGAGTAAGTTAAATAAAAGCATTTAATAATTAATTAATAATAATAATAATAATAATAATTAATAATTAATAAATACGTATACTTTTTACATATTAAGTATTTATTTATTTATATATATTTATTAATTAAATAAGTAATAAGTATTTATTAAAATAAATTTAATTTTGAAACAATTTTACCAATTGTTATAATTTACTTTTTTTAAGATATTTATTGCACGAAAATCCGCTCTCTGATTATAATTTACAAAGGGTTTATTTAGGCTATGAGCTAATATAGAAAAAAAAAGAATTCTTGGATCGTTAAATGGTTTTTATTCTCCTATCCCGAGACCCAAGACCCGTTTTCAGGTTTCCACCTGTCTCTCTCTCGCTCTATCTCTGTTCTTTTTTAACAAGAAGCTACCGGGGTGTGTGCACGTGGCACATCATCAGCCACTTCCTAGAGCTGTTATCAAGTTATTGCATCATCTATGATTTAAAAAAAAAATGTTAAATAAGTCTTTAGATTGAATAGCGTTATGGATAATAAATAATAGCTGCTGGGAAAAAAAATGTTCTATTAATAATATTAATAAATTTAAGCAACGCCAAGCAGTGCTGAAAATCGGGATAGGTGGCCCTCAAAAAACAAGACTGTTAAACGCCTGCAGGAAGCAATAATTTAAAATATTTATAATATTGTAAACTCCGAAAGAGTATAAATAAATTTTAATAATGATAATGACTTTGTGAAACAAATTAATTTGTTTATTTTTACCCTTTTTTTAATGACACCTGTATGATTTTGTTTTTTTTTTTCTTTCCAAAATTAACGAAAAATGTCTTTTTCTTCTGTGATTATTTCAAAAACTATTCAGTTTTCAGAAAAATGTCAAAGAATAAAAGCTTTTTAAAATTGAGTATTTTATAATAATATAACAAAGAAATTGAAAATTTCGAAATTTCGGAAAAAACTTTTTAAGTAAAGTACTACTTCCAAGTGACGTATTTAATCCAAAAGTTGATAGAAATCTACAATTTTAGTGTAAGGAGCATATACCAAATTTAATCGATCTAGCTGCTTTGGTTTTTAAGCAATCGTGTTCACACACACACCCCCCCCCCCCCCCCCCCCCCCAGACGTAATTCCAAAAGAATATACGAGAAAGTCTCGGGGAAGTCATTCCCCATATTTTTTTTTTCTTTTTGAAATATTTAATTTTGGAAAAACTTGTTTGTACCGTTTTTTGACGCGACAACGTCTTACAAATCACGTGTCAATAGTGGCAGGGGGGGCATGCTCTAAAAAATGTATCGGCTTGAATAACTCATCTGTCGTAAGAGGTATAAATATGGTGAATATACGGTTAGAAAGAATGATTTTTTTAGCTAAAGATTTCACCATTTATTTTGTTATATTAATGTATTATATAAACTTTTTACAATGATATTATATTATAATGTAATTTTGGAAACTGGCGGGATGGCCTCTGGCTAACAGCCAAAAAATAAATAAAATAAAAAGTACAAGAGACTTTTTTTGGATTCAGGGGACCTCAAAACGTGTATATCCATCAAAATCTCGACATCGAATTTTTGACATGAATCCAATACTTTCTCTTTATAAATAAACATATACATATAGGTAAGAGAAAGTAAAAATAAATTCTCATTTTCTTCTTAATATATTTTAAATCCAGCCATTTAATTAATAATTAAAATTGCCACCAAGATGCCACAAAGTTGGTAATGGATTAGTGTAACATTCTATGTTCAGTTGGCAGAACCTGCTATATTTATACATTTGGAGACAAGCCAACAAGAACTCTTGTGTCAATTTTATTAAAATGAGCTTCGAGGTGCTAACTCATTAGTTGGATATGTTCTTCTTAGAGGCTATATATCTATTGTATAGGCCGAAACCGCAGTTTGACGATAACCCTCACTGACAACCTTCATTATCAGGTCTGTGGATATTATACTCTATTTTGTGTCTTAAAGTTTAGAAGAACTCACTTCCTATTTTTAGCAAAATTATATTCAAATTATAATAATAAATTGGATATCAATGAATTTTTACTTTCTCTTACCTCTATATATGTTAATATTTAGAGAGAGAAAGTATTGGATTCATGTCAAAAATTCGATGTCGAGATTTTGATCGATCTTCACGTTTTGAGGTCCCCTGAATCCAAAAAAGTGGTTTTCGCGACATGGTCTGTCTGTCTGTGTGTGTGTGTGTCTGTGAACAAAATATTTCAAGAACGAAAAGAGCTAGGAGGTTGAAATTTTATATTTAAGTTAGGCACACCCATGGGACGTAACACGAAACTTTTGAGCTAAATCGGCCAAAGGGTACTAGTACTTTACTGATGTACTTTTTCAGTTTTTTTCGATTTTCTCAAAATTCGCTTTAACGATTTTGATTAAAATTCAAAAATCAATTATTTTTTAGATTCTCTTTAAAATGTATATTCTAATTTTGCTCTCAAAATTGTTTAGTGCACACTTTACTCTTGTAGTTTATAGAAAAAGATGGGAGAAATGGTTGCCATGGTAACAAAATATAAATATTTTCCCATGTTTATAAATTTTAGGCTGCCCTCGGGGCTTGGTGTAGAGGTTAGCGTGCTAACCTCCTATACCAAACGTCGCGTGTTCGGACCCCAGGAGGTCCGATGATTTTATTTAAGCCATTTGGATACCAAATGGCTTAAATAAGAATGCCTGGGCCCCCAATAGATATATTTACCAATAACGAGTATCGGCCTAAGATGCCGAAAAGACTGTGTGTATGTGTGTGTGAATGAGAAAAAAGTGTGCGTTTTTTATAAAAAAAAAATTTTACATCTTGAATTTTAATATATCTCGACACAAAAAATCTGGTGTGACAAGCACAGAACACACCTTTCGATTACCGAAGGTGTGCCACAGTTACACCAGATTTTTACTTTCTCTTACCTATGTATATATGTAATATATATATAGAGAGAAAGTATTGGATTCATGTCAAAAATTCGATGTCGAGATTTTGATGGATCTTCACGTTTTGAGGTCCCCTGAATCCAAAAAAGTGGTTTTCGCGACATGGTCTGTCTGTGTGTGGGTGGGTGTGTGTGTGTGTGTGTGTGTGGGTGTGTGTTCAATTTTAAGCATGAAGGAATTGAGCTACGAGGTTGAAATTTTATATTTACGTTAAACACCCCCGGGACCGGAAAAATAAGCTTTTAATCAAAATCGGCCAAAGATTACTAGTACTTTACTGATGTACTTTTTCAGTTTTTTTCGATTTTCTCAAAATTTGCTCCAACGATTTTTTTTAAAATTCAAAAATCAATTATTTTTTAGATGCTCTTTAAAATGTATATTCTCATTTTGCGATTGAAATCTTCTGGAGACCACTTTACTCCTGTATTTCATAGGGAAGATAGAAGAAATGGTTGCCATGGTAACAAAATATAAATATTTTCCCATACTTATAAATTTTACATCTTGAATTCATATGTTCCGTACTGTCGGGAACTAAATATATGTCGACACAAAAAATCTGGTGTGACAAGCACAGAACACAACTTTCGATTACCGAAGGTAAGAGAAAGTTGTGTGCTGTGCGCCAGTCACACCAGATTTTTAAATTATATTTTATTCAAATGAAGATTTTTCTTCGGCGATTTTTTTTTTTTTAATATAAAAAGATTAAAACAGATATTAATAGAAGATATTGACTGACTTTTATTTATTTTCTTTTCTAATTTGACATAAAAACTCACAAGAAAGGAAGCAGAGTGTAAGGACAAGATGTCTAAATTAATCCCACCTACCGCAGTGCTGCTTGCTACCTTTCACAAGTGTGAATGAAATGCACTTAAAAAGTCACAAGGACAAGCCAAAACTTTTATTCTATTTATTTGGATTTGAGACAACACGCTCGCTGCCATGGGCAAAAATTTTTATGACTGCAAGAGCCCTTAGTTAGAAAGTAGAAGGGAACCAACCAACCCTTGATGGGGGGAGGAATTTTTGTTAGGGATAGACCTTTTATTTTTCAATAAGGTTATATGACAGGCAGCCCCTGTCGTTCTTTCTCTTCTGGTCACTTGTTGTTGTTCTCTTGAAGGGATTAACTTCTTAAAAATGTTTTTTTTTTTTCAAAATTATTGTATCCTAATGAGAGATAACTAAAATGACAAAGGAAAGGTCAGTCAAACAACAAAAAGCTTTTGTATTTAAGATCTCGTATTTTATTCAATAAAGGGGGGGGGGGATTTTTTGATGTCAGGGTCATGTACTAACATTTCCCTTCCTAATCGTAGCCCGATTACGGCTAATTCGTACAAATTTGCCGGCCCTCAGAGAAAATCCCGATAACTGGTATCAAAACAATGCATTTGAGACTCCTCGGTATTGTTTTTATACTCGAGGTCACTGAAGACGTCTTATAATTGGTATTTGTAGCTTAAAAAGCTCGTTAATTCGTTCTATTCTAGAGATTGAAAAGGCTTTCGGAAATATCGATTTTCGATTTTGGAATCGACTTGATATTTTTCGATTCTCGGAATCGATTAATCATTTCTAAAAGTCGACTTTTCGACTTTTTAAAAACTTATGAAATACTCAGTAAATATTTATTATTATTATTATTATTATTATTTTTGAAATTCCTATCGGGATCCCCGTTTATTTACCCTAGGTGCTTTCGTGTAGGAAGACACACACCTCAAACCCAACCTGCCTCTGGCCGTAGCCATCTACCGGCACCTCGTGAAGTTACATCATTTCCTATCTCTAGCTCCTCCTCCTGCTTTCGCCTCTAGCTAGTGAACTAATCCTTATTTCTGGTTCCAACTGACTCCTTATATCCAACCTCTTCTAAGCTAGGGAGGATGTCCTAGTTTGAGGAGGGACTCCCTCAGCACCGGCGTGTAGCCTGCTCCTTTCGAAGAATGCATCACTGAGAGGGAACCTTCCACAGGACGGGATGTCACAGCAACTCCCTCTCCTCGTAGAGTTTCCTGGGGGCTATTGTGGTGAGATCCAGGGCCTGCTTGAGGATTTGTTTACATTAAATAAATATTTTTATTTTAATGAAAAATCCCGCACGCCCAGGGTTTGAACAGGGATTTTCTTTGGAAAATCTGTAGAAGCCGACACCCTAGCTCACTACACCAGCGAGCCCCCCTGTAAATATTTAATATATTTGTTTATAAGTATGGGAAAAGCCGGGGGCCTGGCAATGGAGAAGAGCAACAGTCACCACAATCGTTGCGGTTAAGTGATGCCGAGCGCGGCGAAAGTTCGGGATTGGTGACCCCGAGCAATCAGCGTGTGGAACGCCCCCCGGTAACCATCGGTACTTGTAATTTAAAAAGTATACTAATACAGAAATAACCCCTAAATAGCCTCTGTAGCCGAAAAGGGTTAAAAAAAAAAAAGTATGGGAAAATATTTATATTTTTGTTACCATGGCAACCATTTCTCCTATCCTTCCTATCAAGTACAAGAGTAAATTGTGCTTCAAAAGATTTCAAGACTAAAATGAGAATATACATTTTAAAGAGCATCAAAAAAAATAATTGATTTTTGAATTCTAATCAAAATCGTTGTAGGGAATTTTGAGAAAATAAAAAAAAGAAACTGAAAAACTACATCAGTAGGCCTAAAGTACTAGTACCCTTTGGCCGATTTTGATCAAAAGCTTATTTTCAAGCCCTAGGAGGGTGGCTAACTTAAATATAAAATTTCAATCTCCTAGCTTAATTCCTTCATACTTTAAATTGAACTCAGACAGACAGACAGACAGACCATGTCGCGAAAACCACTTTTTTGGATTCAGGGGACCTCAAAACGTGTATATCCATTAAAATCTCGACATCGAATTTCTTCAATACTTTCTCTCTATATATTTATTAACATATATATAGAGGTAAGAGAAAGTAAAAGTCGATTCTTGACTAAAGTCAGAGTCGATTACTATTCTATTCGCCAGAGGGGGAAGGAGAGAGACAAGTTTTACTCGTGCATTCTTAATCTTTTCACTAAAAGGAAATAAGGAGGAGAGGAAAGTGAGCTTTTCTTATATCTTTTCTTCCTTTCTACAATTCAGTCTTCCCATTAATACGTTTCTTAATTTTTGTGCTTCCGATAATTCGTGCTAAACCGTCCGTCGTCTGGCCAAACGAATTATCGGGATTCCTCTGTATAAACAAAATATTACGAGTAAGGAAAAGGAGTTATATACTAATATGAATTTTATATACGAAAAAAAAATCTCAAGACACGACGACTTGACTAATTCATTGACTTATTTATAAAAAAAAAAAAAAAAACATTCAAACAGTTGAAATGAAAAGAGTTTAAAGAATAAATTCTTTGTGAACGGCAATTGAAATCGTAAATGAACTGGAAAATAATCCAACAAATAAAACGTTCACGACAAAAGGAGAAAAATAAAAAATAAACTCATACCAATCAACTTTTTTACTTTCTCGTATAGAGAAAGTATTGTAATCGTAAAAAAATTCGACTTCGAGATTTTGTGTTTATCCACATTTTAGATCACCCTGAGTCCAAAAATATCATCCATTTTTGGCATTATGTCTGTGTGTGTGTGTGTGTGTGTGTGGAACACGATTGCTTAAAAACCAAAGCAGCTAGATAGATGAAATTTGGTATATGCTCCTTACACTAAAATTGTAGATTTCTATCAACTTTTGGAGTAAATACGTCACTTGGAAGTAGTACTTTACCTAATAGGTTTTTTTCAGAAATTTCGAAATTTTCAATTTCTTTGTTATATTATGATAAAATACTCAATTTTAAAAAGTTTTTATTCTTTGATATTTTTCCGAAAACTGAATAGTTTTTGAAATAATCACAGAAGAAAAAGACATTTTTCGTTAATTTTGGAAAGAAAAATCAAAACAAGATCAAACAGGTGTCATTAAAAAACATGTAAATATACACAAATGAATTTGTGAAACAAATGAAGCCAGCTGGCGTGGGATTCAGGGAGGCGAAGCCCCACGGCTAGTACATAAATAATTCTCTATACATTTCAGAAATCGTAACTTTAGGAATTAATAACTCAAAAAGTTATTATAAGAAAAGTTATAGGAATTTCGGGATGAAAATAATTTTCCTGAAATCCCTGTAATCCTCTTTAAGGGTGTTCAGGAGCGACGTCTAAACGTACTTAATCGAGCTATAATTTCTTTAATGACTGAATGGAATTTTTAAAATAAGCTTAGATGGTTTATTTAAAATTCATCTGTCAAATTAGTTCAGCATTCTTGCAATAGATGGCAGGCTAGTCTAACAGACGATATAGTATTAGCCTATATTTATATATTTTTATGCTTTTATAAAAGATACATAATATATAATAACATTTATAAAGTATTTATTGTTAAAAGATCAATGAAAATCAACCAAATGCATTAAATATTATTAGCTACCATTCTGACATCTCTTGGCAAATTTTTGAATTATTTGATTTTTTGGGCATACTTTTTATGACACACAACGCCATCTAATCGGGAAAAACATGCGTAACACCTTCGCTCCTGTTCCGTCTTAATTGAAAAGAAGAAAGAAGCAAACTACTCGTTCACCCTTTGATCACGAAGCAAAGATTTATTTATTTCTTTATTCAAATATAGCTATAATATTTTTTTTGTAAGATAATTCAATTAAAAGCCATTAAGGAAGGAAGGAAGAAAGGGTTGTAGAAATCCCTTCTCCTAAGGACCTTTGCTTTTCTTATCAAGCAGATAAACGTTAAGCGGATTATCATAGAAAGGGGATTATCCCTCATAGAAGATGATGGACCCCGACCCGTCGTTGTATTCACCCTTTCTGTCTTCGTTTTTTTTTTTTTCGTTCGCCCTTATAACCCTTGCTTTCTTGCTTCAACCCTCTAATATTCAGAGTCAGTGAACCGGCAACTAACAAAAAAAAAAATTAATCTCCGATTAATTGTATCTCTAAGGGTTAGAGAAGATAAGCTAAATGATGAAGATCAATAAAAAGAGAAAAATAATTATAAGGTTCGTCACATATTCGATATAATGGACAGGGTTCTCGATGTAAGACAGTGGGGCGATCGTCCCTCCCAAGTGGGCGATTTGGGTTATCAGGGGGGGGGGGGGGCAATAAATAAGTGGGGGGCGAGGAGTATTCAAAGTGGGAAAATTATTGGTACTAAAATTTAAAATAACAAATCAAAGAGAAAAATCTATTTACAGGATGGTCAGGATAGAAGAGGACAAAATATTGTCATAAAAATAAAATAGTCTGAAGATAATTCCAATCTAGAATCGAAACGTCACTTTTGTTTTCATTAAATAAAGATTGACCGAAAAAAGATCCATTTTTGTTATTTTCTTCATAAAAATAAAATTATTATATTAGAATTTTAAAAGTGAAGTGATGTCTGTTCAAATTGACAAATATGAGTAGGATGGCAGCCAGGAAAGAAACCAGACAAAAATTTAATCAATTTTTATCTAATTTTTAATTTCGATTGCCGACGTTTCGGACGCAAATTGCGTCCTTTCCCTGGACAATCGATAGTTAGTATCCCATCTGTATTTTAGTAACTAACATTATGAGGAAGGACGCGATTTGAGTCCGGAACGTCGGCAATCGAAATTAAAAATTAGATAAAGATTGATTCAATTTTTGTCTGATTTCTTTCTTGGCTTCCATCCTACTCTTATTTGTCAATTTCAACGTTTCAGTCACTATTTCTGCAGCCGTTGTATTTATTCACTTTGAAAAGAAAACGTTATCTGAGGAACTTGATTCACTTTGAAATAACGTACTTTTTTATTAAAAATTTTAAATCATGTTTTGTACAGTGAGCGCCACAATTAAGTCCCCACCTGATAGCTAGAGCCTTAAGTACACTGTAAAAAAAATTGTGTAATTTTATAATTGTTTAGGAAGCATATTTCCTACACAAAAACAAACTAAATTTAGTAAATCTTTGCAAAACCATTTACAAATGTATTGTAATTTTCGAAAGTCGTTTGAAAATTAGAATGAAAATGTATTGTAATTTTAGAATGACATTTGAAAATTAGAGTGTAAATGTGTGGTAATTTTAGAATTCCTAAACTGCTTTCGAGAAAAAATACAATTTTTAACGAAATATACTATACAATGTTTGTAAAATTACAATACATACTCTATTTTTCAACAAAAAATGTTTTTTTGTTGTAAACATTTGTAAATTTAGTAGATAAATGCATAGTAGATATCATTTACAAGGGAAATTTGTAAATTTAGTATTCAAAAACACACTAAAATTAAGATTTTTTTTTACAGTGTATATGGTATAGTATATGGTGTAAGTGAAATAATTTTAACGCCCGAAAAGGTAAAACGTAAAATCTGGTACAGATGATTTTATTTTATCTTTTGAAATTTAAAATTATCTCACCATATACTATACCATATACTTAAGGCTCTAGCTTTCAGGTGGGGACTTAATTGTGGCGCTCACTGTACGTAAATGAAGATGCAGATCACAAAATCTATGAATTTGATGAGTAGCAGGGATATAATATTTCAATTTGACGATTCTTCGGTTTTTTCATTAAATCTTAAAAAAATTATTAACATTAATGAAAAAAAATATTTGTCCTCCAAAATATATGGTTTGGTCAAGAGTCCTCCACTTCCAACATGTAGGGCCTACTGTGTTTTTTTTAAATGTATTTATACCAATACAAAATTCATAAAATGATTAAGATATTAAAAAAAAAAAAAAATTAGATCAAATCAAATATCTACTTGTCAATCACATTTATCATTTCTCATTTCTAATCATTTCGATTTAATAGTTGAAATCAACAACTTAAAAAATTAGAGTGGATTAAAAGTCAAAAAAGAAGAGATTAGATTAAATAAATCAAATCCATAATCAATCACATGCCAAGTTTTTTTTTTTTCTTAATGACAATTTTATTTTGAAAAGGAAATGACAAAAAAGGTAGGCAACATAAATGACTAGGAGTTAGACGAAAACTTAATTATTATTATAGGCTAGCTAATACACTTTTCTTGCTATTGTTTCTATGACCAAAGACTGTAATCCACTAATGTTGCAACAAATTAGTTTTACTCAATAGAATTGTCAATCAAAATATTAATAGATGAATTAAGCCGTGGAGGGGACAAAGAAAGACCCAAACTAACACAAAACCAGTCACACCAGATTTTATTGTTTGCACTTCACGCACAATACGTATTTATAAAATAGACTATAAAAAATCTGGTGTGCACACAACTTTCTCTTACTCTTCGACAACGTTACTTAGTGTGCGTTACTCCCATAAAAACCTATGAAATGTGACGGCTCTTACTGCTAGTGACAAAATTATTGCGTGACAAAAGTCACCCGTGTGCACCTGCCTTTAAATATACTAGACGCGCCACCCATTTTCGTTCGGGCCATGGGTGGAGGGGGGGGGTGGGAAGAATGTTTATAAGTTTCTTTTAGTTATATGACACGTGGCTAGATGGCAATACTAGGCTAGTTCAAAATTTATCCTGTAGAGTTCGTTCCATTCGCCAACAAAATTACATTTTTTCATGAGTTTAATAACAAATACATTAAGGGGCTTAAAAATCTGGATATAAATGAATTAACTTTTTTAAACTAATAAATTAATTTTAATTATAAATTTTTTACAATTTATAAATGAACTTTTATTAAAAAAAGAAATTTAATAGTACTACGTGCCATAAAAAAGCTTTGACATATGATAAAGGAAAGTGGCCGAGCGAGTTAAGTAGTCAGTATCAAAACATGTGAATTGCAACAAGCTCGAGTTCAAATATCTCTGGAATCAAGATTTTTTTTCCCCTGCCCACAGATCAAACAATCAAGATTGCACAGCTTCAGGTTAAAAATTGTGTTTAGGGCCATCTATACGTTTCTCATGGAAATAAAAGTAAGCAGGGGGAAAAAAAATTGCTCCCAGAGAGATTTGAACTCGAGCTTGTTACACTTTACTATATGATATTTCAAAGCTTTTTTTAGCTACTTGAATGGCATAGTACTATTAAATTTTTTTTTTTAACAAAAGGTCATTTATAAAATGTAAAAAATTTATAATTAAAATTAATTTATTAGTTTAAAAAAGTTAATTCATTTATATCCAGATATTTAAGCCACTCAATGTATTTGTTATTAAACTCATGAAAAAATGTAATTTTGTTGGCGAATGGAACGAACTCTTTAGAATAAATTTTGAACTAGTCTAGTATTGCCATCTAGCCACTTGTCATATAACTAAAAGAAACTTATAAAAAACTTTCCCATAGAGCTGTCCCCCTCATGCCCCTCCTTACTTTTAGTTCTATGACAAGCGTATAGATGGCCCTAAACTTATAAACAATTTTTAACCTGGAGCTGTCCAATCTTGATTGTGTTTGATCTGCGGTTCGGGGTTTGCCTGCAGCGGACCTTCTACTTTTCTTAATAACGTGCTGTAGTTTTTCCACTTTAGAACAAGAAGCGACACTTCTACCTGTATGTCCAGGACATTTGAGCCGCAATAGAGAGATGCAATTTTTTTTCTAACACAAAAAAAAAAAAAAAAAACAATACGCCCTTCTTTATTCTCTATATAAATAAAATATTTTATTAATATTTCTAAAACAATGATATTCTTTTATATTATTTTGAAATGGCGGGTGGGGAAATTCCATAAATTATAAATTTACTCTCTTTCTCTTATATTATCTGAACTGAATATTCCCTTAGGAAGTCGAGAAAAGGGAATAAAATAAAAACATAAATTGTATATCCCCATATGAAGAAGGAGAATAAAAAAAAAAAAAAAAAAAAATTGTGCGGGAATAAAGAAAGAGAGAAGCAAATAGAAAAGAAAAAGAGTTGGATCTATTGGAGAAGGTCCCATTGGTTAAATCCCTGATTTGAAATTGCGGTACATGAGAGGGGGGGTGGGGGGGGGGGGGGAGGTCGTAAAGTGCAATGGCCCAGCTGCGACAAGCAGAGATTCAATTTCGAATTGATAGCAATATTCGAATAGTGTTTGTAGAAAATGTATATTATTATACAGGACAGCAGCCATTAAGGCAGCCATAAACCAAAATCTACGCCCCGGGAACATAAATCGCAGTTATTGCTGAATAACGAGCTAATTTTATGGAATTTTAAAGAAGCGAACGAACGAACGAACGAAAGAGAGATGGAATATGTATATGAAAGTTTATCTTGAGAGTGGGGGGATTGTATTTTGGAAATAGCAAATAATAATAATAATAATATTGAGATGCTGGAAGCATATTGCTCCTCGCCCGTCTGCCGTTTAGATAAAAGTCACCAGCAAATATTCTAATAATAATAATGACGTAAGATGTCATGTTTTCTCCTTAAACAAGAATTATTATTATTATGCCAGATGTTGCAAAAAAAAGAGATAAATGCAGGTGTTGGGGAGAGAGGACAAAAAATTTTAGGGGGTAAGAACGCAGTGTAAAGGTGTCATTTAATAGAGTCATTCCACGTCAAATCAACACACTTGTGAACCTCACCATCTCGGATTTCTATAAAATTTGTATCATAGGTACAGTCAAAAGAGACTAAGAAAAAGCCCCAATTTCAACTTGATATCTCAACTGGTTTAAGAAATATGCAGTGTTAAAGTTGTCAAAAATCACAAAAAATTGACTTATCCATATCTATTTAAATCTCTTAGAGGTGAGATAGAAAGATGAAAGAGGTGTCATTCTAAAGCTTATTAGATGCCCTTTCCAATGATATACAACACACTCCTCGGGGCTTGGTGTAGGGATTAGCGTGCTAACCTCGTATACCAATAGTTGCGGGTTCGGACCCCAGGCAGTCCGATGATTTTATATAAGGCATTTGGATACCAAATGAATGCCTGGACCCCCAATATGTATATTAAACATACGAGTATCGTTTAAAGTCTTAAATGGCCTAAGTTGCCGAAAAGACTTTGTGAATGTGAGTGTGAATGAGAAAAAAGTGTGTGTAAAAAAAAAAAAAAAAAAAAAAAAAACCCTAGGGATTGTAATCAAAAAATCTTTTTTTAATTTCAAAATTACAAGTGTAAATTAATTTTTCTCATAATACATTTTTGAGAAATTCTAAAAAATCTGGTGTGACTGGCGCACAGCAGACAACTTTCTCTTACCTTCGGTAATCGAAAGTTGTGTTCTGTGCTTGTCACACCAGATTTTTTGTGTCGACATGTGTTTAGTTCCCGACAGTACGGTACATTCTATAAGTATGGGAAAATATTTATATTTTGTTACCATGGCAACCATTTGCCCGATCTTTCCTATGAAGTACAAGAGTAAAGTGTGTTACACAAGATTTCAAAGCCAAAATGAGAATATACATTTTAAAGAGCATCTAAAAAATAATTGATTTATGAATTTTAATCAAAATCGTTGAGAAAATTTCGAGAAAATGAAAAAAAACTGAAAAAGTACATCAGTAAAGTACTAGTACTCTTTGGTCGATTTTGTTCAAAAGCTTCGTGTCACGTCCCAGGAGGAGTATTTACTTAAATATAAAATTTCAACCTCCTAGTTATTTGCGTTATTGAGATATTTTGTTCACAGACAGACACACGGACACACACACACACAGACAGACCATGTCCCGAAAACCACTTTTTTGCATTCAGGGACCTCAAAACGTGCATATTCATCAAAGTCTCGACATCGATTTTTTGACATGAATCCAATACTTTCTCTCTCTATATATTAACATATATATAGAGGTAAGAGAAAGTAAAAATGTTTCTGAATTTATCAACAAAATTTCATTTCCTTACTTTCTATAATTTATTGTTTATTAGTTACAGGAACTTATTTTTTTTAAATAAATTGGTCCGAAGTAGCTTTTTTTGGGCGGAGTAGTGGTTTTTTTTTTTTTTTTTTTTGTTTTTTTAATAGGTGCTTCCTTTCTAAGAAGACAGACTTTAGTCATAGTACCCTCTCTCTTCTTCATATAACAAATCCCCAGATGGGCAAAAATTAAACTTTGTATGTCTTGAAGTTATATTTAAATAATCGCTATGGATTTATCCTAACAAATGGGTTCAAGATCACAAAGCAAAAATATTTCTATCTTTAATTTATGTATATATATTATAAATTTACTAGACAGGATTAAATAAAAATTAACCACTTGACCAACCAAGCCCGCTCCCCTTGGCTTTTAGATTATCAATATAGCCATTTGTCATCATTTCTAATAATTTTCAATACTACAGACAAGACTTTATATCGAGCTGACGTCATCTGTCAGTACAAATTCGCTTTAAGGCGGAACAGGAGCGAAGGTGTTACGCATGTTTTTCCCGTTAAGATGGCGCAGTATGTCAAAAAAAGTATGCCCAAAAAATCAAGTAATTCAATAATTTGCCAAGAGATGCCAGAATAGTAGCTAATAATATTTAATGCATTTGGTTGATTTTCATTGATCTTTTAACAATAAATACTTTATAAATGTTATTATATATTATGTATCTTTTATAAAAGCATAAAAATATATAAATATAGGCCAGATATACGCTATTAGGTGATCAGCTGTTAGACTAGCCTGCCATCTATTGCAATAATGCTGAACTAATTTGACAGTTGGTTTTTAAATAAATCATCGAAGCTTATTTTAAAAATTTCTTAATTAATATGTGATTAATAATAACAATAAATTCATTTTTAAATTAAAAAAAAATTAAAGATTATTGGGGCAGATTGTTTTTTTGTATTTGCTTGATAACAAAAAAAATAATTACGATAATTTTTTAATAAGTTATTAAAAAAATTATAGCTCGATGAACCAATAATCTCTTATGAATTTAATTCATTTAAAAAAAAAAACCGCATTGAAAAATTCCTTATAATAGTCCAAAAATATGAAAATTTCCCAGATGTAAAGATGATAAGCGTTTTTTTTTCTATATTAATTTAATCGTATGATTTAACGTCACATTACAAAATGATTGGAAAAGGAAGGAAGTATACAAGATTTGCCCTCGTAAGCGATGAAGCAGAGCTGCCTGTTGTTACGCCAGAGAAAAAATAAAGGTGAGACAAATTAGAATAGAGAAGAAACACCGACAAAATATTACAAAGAAGGAAATCAGCCATTTTAAGCATTAAAAGGGAGATTATTTTTTAAGAGTTTTCGTAATTCAAAGGAGGTGACTTTGAGAGAACTGAATTTTTGTCAAAAAAAAAAAAAATTAGGTAATCAAGTTGTGAAAGTAAATTTCTACTTTTACCATAGCAAAAAACAATCAGCATATAACTATGGAATTTTAAAATTGAAGTCTAAAAATCTAGTGTGACTGGTCGCATCAGATTTTTTGGGTACATTAGAATTCAAGATGTAAAATTTATAAGTATGGGAAAATATTTATATTTTGTTACCATGGCAATCATTTCTCCTATCGTTCCTATGGAGTATAAGAGTAAAGTATTTATTTATTTGAAATTCCTATCGGGATCCCCGGATATTTACCCGCGGTGCTTTCGTGCACGAAGACACACACCTCAAACCTAACCGGCCTCTGGCCGTAGCCATCTACCGGCACCCCGTGAAGTTACATCATTTCCTATCTCTAACTCCTCCTCCTTCGTTCGTCTCTCGCTAGTGAACTAATCCTTATTTCTGGTTCCAACCGAGTCCTTTCATCCAACCTCTTCTATGCTATGGAGGATGTCCTAGTTGAGGAGGGACTCCCTCAGCACTGGCGCACAGTGGATCAGAATTCCAAAAAGCTGGCCAAAAGTCGAAAAATAAAGTTTCTAGTTGGGGAATTTTATATGCTGGGATGGCTAGACTGATAACCCGTATTGTTTGAATTTTTTTTAGCCTTATAAAAAAAAGAGGTAAATCCGTCAAGAAGAATTCCAAATATCATCAAAGAAGTTGTGGAGACAAGCCGTAGATTGATTAAGGAACGAAGATTAAATTAACACCTCTTTGAGTCCAATATGAAAGAAATTCTGCAGGGAATTTAATTCAAGAAATAAATAAAATACTACAGTATAATCATATCTTGTCTAAGCGTGACCCATCAACATATTCTGAAAAATATACTCTTTTTAATATTCTAACAAATGAAAAAAGTAAATTTATAAATAAGAAATTATATATAATATTTAAGATATTATATATATCGCGTAGGTAAGCCGCGAAACGGAGATTTATATAATTAGATATTACTTCGTAATGGGCACACTGAGCGCAAATCGGTGGATCCGTGGTTCGACTCCCGGCGGCATACCCTTATATCTTTTTTCGGGTACATGAAGTAATATCTAATTATAGAAAAAAGTAAATAATTTTTTTTTTTTTTTTTAAATTCTTGTCCTGAAGATGAGTTACGATCAGAAACGTTGAGCGGTGGGAATAAAGAATTTAAGGACCAAGAGATTTTACTTAATTGTAAGGGGTAGTGGCTGAATGTCAGCCTTTCGGCCAAGGGCGGATACAAGGGGGTGGGGGGGGGTAAAGAGGGGGGGGAAAGAGGTAATTACCCCCTGAGATTTGAAAAAAATACTTTTTTTCGAAAAAAAAAAAAAAATGTATTTTAATGTAAAATTTTAAAAATTAATAATTAAAAATTTGATTTAAATTTATATTCTGGTAAACAAGTACAGAATGCGCCTTTAAATTACCAAAATTAAGAAAAAAAATGTGTGCTGTGCGACCAGTCACTCCAGATTACCCCCTCCGAGAAACACCTCTGGATCCGCCACTGCTTTCGGCCGATGCTTCCGGCCTTCATCAAGACATGTGTTTGTTTGCTTAGAAGGCTCTTGGCAAGTCCTGACATATTGAAGGTGCGAACTTCTGAATTCACTCTTGATCCTGAATGCAATGTAAAAGATTTATTTATTTGGATAGAGAAAAAGGAGAGAAAATAAAAAACAAAGTTTTGTCTTTTCTTAATTCATTATTATTCCCGGAAACTTTTGTTTTTGAAATAATCAAACGCTAGGTCACGGATAATTTTCTTTTTTTTTCTCTCTCTACACCTTTAGAAAATTTATGGCCATTTAAAAGGGAAATATTTATTTATCACTAAATATAATTTAATTTGGATTCCGTGAATGTTGATTGGAGGTTAGGTAAGAACAGAAAAGAAGAAAAAAATACACAGGTCGAAAATCGTTTGGTTGACTTTTACAGCCGTCAATTTAGAAAAGAAGAGAGAGAGAGATGGAGATAAATCGTCGGAAATCTCAGGCCAAGGGATCAAACGGAGCAATTAAGGGCACACACACACACACACACACACCCCGTGAAATCATTCTTTTTTGACATTGTGGAAAAATTCCAAAAAAAAGAGAGGGAGGACGATGACGACGGCGACGACGACGAGGAGGAGGGGGGGGGGGTTTACCTGTTAAGGTTAAGGCTTAGCTCACCTCACTTTCGACCTTCCCCCCCACAAATCCCCTTTGCAATAAAAAATGAAAAAATGACCGTCAAGGGTTTCGCCCCCCAGGGGGGATGAGGGAGACTAACTACTCCCTCTCTCTTTCCCTTGACCCGACATTCCGACTCCGAAAAACCGCCCTGAAAACCAAAAAAAAAAAACCTGGCAAAACCTTTCATCTGGAAGACATTGTGAATCAGCCCTCGTTAAAGACAAACCTGGCGCCTACCGCCCCCCTTAAAAGTCCTTTTTAGTAAATGGTCAATTTTTGACCAAACAACAGGTTTATCATTTTCTCATAATAAAACAATACGAGTGATGTAGTTAGAAAAATTTTGGTTGGCAGGGAGACGAAATTAAACGTCATTAAGACAATCAAGTAGAAATAGGGATTTACTTGAAATGACTTGGATAATGAGTGCGAAATCTTTCACACCCACGTTCCTCCGGGGCCACGTTCCGTTTCTGCCAAAAGAAATCTATCGAGTTAAATATTTTTAATAAAAATCTTCTAAATATATACCTAATTGCGGAGTGCCCGTCAGTCACGCTCTTTTTGACCAATTTCCCACAATGGTTTTGACATATCGCCACTGGCTGATGCTTGTGTTTCTAATTTCACCCCTTTGTTAAGCCTTTTATTCAAGATGTGAAGGGTTGGAATTTTGAAAATAAATTTTGCAGTTATGGAGAGTTCAGAAAAAAATACTCGAGTCTCGAAATTCTCAAAAGAGGAAGCGCGAAAAAATTCCATGCCCTTTGGAAAGAATTCAGTTGGGTATTTACTATGGAAAAATATGCTGTGACTGGTTGCACAGCACACAACTTTCTCTTACCTTGGGTAATCGAAAGTTTGGTATCCAAATAGCTTAAATAGAATCTTCGGACTGCCTGCGGTCCGAAGCCGCGACACTCGGTATAGAAGATTAGCCCGCTAACCTCTATACCAAGCCTGAGGAGCAAAAAAATTATCATTACTATATTCTAATCCGCCCCCGGGTGTGGCGTAGTAGGTAGCGTGCCTACCTCCTATACCAAACGTCGCGGGTTCGGACCCAGGCAGTCCGATGATTTTATTTAAGCCATTTGGATACCAGATGGCTTAAATAGAAATGCCCTGAACCCACAATAGATATATTCTCTACAACGGATATCGTTTAAAAGTCTTAAATGGCCTAAGTTGCCGAAAAGACTGTGTGAATGTGTGTGTGAGTGTGAGTGCGAATAAGAAAAATCTGGTGTGACTGGCGCACAGCACACAACTTTCTCTTACCTTTGGTAATCGAAAGTTGTGTTCTGTGCTTGTCACACCAGATTTTTGTGTCGACATATATTTAGTTCCCGACAGTACGGAACATTTGAATTCAGATGTAAAATTTATAAGTATGGGAAAATATTTATATTTTGTTACCATGGCAACCATTTCTCCTATCTTCCCTATGAAATACAAGAGTAAAGTGGTCTTCAGAAGATTTCAATTGCAAAATGAGAATATACATTTTAAAGAGAATCTAAAAATTAATTGATTTTTGAATTTAAAAAAAAATCGTTGGAGCAAATTTTGAGAAAATCGAAAAAAACTGAAAAAGTACATCAGTAAAGTACTAGTACTCTTTGGCCGATTTTGATTAAAAGCTTATTTTTCCGGTCCCTGGGGATGTTTAACTTAAATATAAAATTTCAGCCTCATAGCTCAATTCCTTCATGCTTAAAATTGAACACAGACACACAGACACACACACACACAGACAGACCATGTCGCGAAAACCACTTTTTTGGATTCAGGGGACCTCAAAACGTGAAGATCCATCAAAATCTCGACATCGAATTTTTGACATGAATCCAATACTTTCTCTCTATATATATATTACATATATACATAGGTAAGAGAAAGTAAAAAAGTGTGAATGTTTTTTTGTATTTCTCTCTCTATATTCTAATCCAGTGCCTGCTTGAGGATTTGTTTACATTCAAGGAATACACAAATGAAAAGAATACATAAATATTTCTCTATGGGTCGTTTTGATAACTTACCTACCCCAACATTAAAATAGCCTCCCATAGGGAGGTAAGTTATCAAAACTACCCATACCAGGGCCGGAACTAGGAGACTTTTTAGGGGGCAAAATTTAATTTTCCGCCCCCTCCTTAAAATTTTCTATACAAAATTCATATAATTTTACCTTTTTTTAGTAAATATTTCTTTAATTGCCGCCCCCTGATATCTGCCGCCCGGGGCACACGCACCCACTGCCCCCCCCCCCCCCTAGATCCAGCCCTGCTCTATACATTTCCTATGGGAGAAATCGTAACTTTAAGAATTAGTAACTCAAAAAGTTAGAGTAATTTCGGGATGAAAATAATTTTCCTGTAATCCCTAGAAGGTCCTCTTTAAGCATATAAAATTTGGTTTCAAAATCCCAATTGGGAGTTGCCCAAATAGATCGTGATAGACAGACAGACAGACAGACAGACGGACATTAGCGAATTATATATATTTAGAAATTAATAGGTATTATTTCGACTCAAGGCCGGTAACTTCACTTCTAGTCAACTAGGTCAACTAGCAAATTTATCCGACCTATGGTAAATCATCGATATAGTAAACAAGAACACGCTTAACCTTCGAGTTAAAAAAAATGAACTTTTTCACATTAAGTAAAATATTTAAGACCTTTAACATCTTTCTACATTTCGATATCTTTTCAGAAAAGGAAAATGTTCAAGTAAAAATATACTAAAAAAGAAGTGATGAAGAAACGGCACGCCCCCCAAACTTTCTTTAGTAGTTAACCCACAACAAATGAAAATAACCAAGATTGCACAAGATGTTAAAATTTTTTATTTTTTTTTCTTAAACTCAAGTAAGCAAAGCACTTGTGGTTTTATTTTGGAACGTCCATTTGGAGGATGAGAGGACCTAAAATAACAGAGATGGTTGGTTGGTTGGGTTGTGGTTCACACAGTGACACTTGTGCCGAATCATTCCGAAACAAATATTTTGTCGCCACGAATCCACCCCTCTCCCATCGGGGTGGAGGTTTAGACAATGCCTCTGATCTGCTCTCGAGTGGGTAAAGAAGGGTCCAGCAGGAGGACGACGGACCCCCACTGCGTGACCCTCTCCGGTCTTTTCCTTACCTGCTGCTCTCTCTCTCTCTCTCTCTCTCGGGTTGTGATTCCTCGCTCATCTTCATCTATCATGGATGCTAATCCGATCGATACTCAGGGTGTTTTAATTATTTAGTAATTTCAAAAACTTCACCAATTAGGTATTCATTTGGTTTTCATCTGCATATGAGCATTATCTTTGTGTGTAAGAAGGCATTATATAGTTAAAAAAAAATCGGCGGAAACTAAACATATGTCGACACCAAAAATGTGGCGTGACAAACATAGAACACAACTCTTCGATTACCAGAAGGTAAGAGAAGGTTGTGTGCTGCGCGACTAGTAACTCCAGATTTTTTGTGTCGACATATGTTTAGTTTCCGCCGATTTATTAGATTCAAGATGTAATAAAATTTATAAACTTGGGAAAATATTTATATTTTGTTAACAAGGCAACCATTTCTGCTGTTTCCTTTGAAGTACAAGAGTAAAGTGGTCTTCAGAAGATTTCAACGGCAAAATGAGAATATACATTTTAAAGAGTATCTAAAAAATAATTAATTTTTGAATTTTAATCAAAATTGTTGAGAAAATCGAAAAAAACTAACATCAGTAAAGTACTAGTACTCTTTGCCCGATTTTGTTTAAAAACTTATTTTCAAACTCCCCGGCTAACTTAAATATAAAATTTCAACCTCCTAGCTTAATTCCTTCATGCTTAAAATTGAAGACAGACAGACAGACCATGTTGCGAAAACCACTTTTTCCAACTCAGGGGACCTCAAAATGTGTATATCTGCCAAAATATGGTCAATCGCTGTCTCGGGGGGCGAGGGGCCCTTTTTCGGATCTCCGATCAGTGATGACAACAACACTCCGGCTTTTTTTATCAAAATCTCCGGCTTTTTTTTTAAAAAAAAAAGGTCAAACGAGATTCGAATACTAAAAAAAAAAGATCAAATGTTATAAATTTTATTACTGTGAGGTGGATAGTTAAGTAGACTTGTAGTAAGGAAGAAAGAAAAGAGCTATTGAAGCTGCGTTTATTTCGTTTCTCGAGTAAAAATGATTAAAAATGATCGAAGAATCCAGCAGGTCTGCATAGTGAACCTTGAGGGACACACAGGCACTTTTCATCTACTGTGGGTATCCCTCGATCATTTTTAATCATTTTTACTCGGGCTATTAGTCACTTCAAGCCTACGTTTCGGTCACATTTGCCTTCACTCGTATAGTCTTTGGTTCTTATTAAATGGTAATAAATATTTCAAATAGTTCAAAGAATCCTTATTTATTATTAAAAACCTCAACAATGCTGTCAACTCTAAGTGCGAGAGTGAACTTTCATCAATTTGTTATTCGAATATTATTAATAGACTGTGAATAATTTTTTTTTTTTTTTTTTTTTTTTTTTTTTTTTTTTTTAATAACATGTAAAGAGTTGCTAAAAAACTTGTATGAAGATATATATATATATATATATATATATATATATATATATATATATATAAGACCGAAATCTCCTCAAAACGCTGACTTTTCGGCAAGGGTGTAGGAAGGGAAAAACAAAATGAAAAAATTTTTTTTATTTTCCCCAATGAGTCTATTTCCTGATATTTCGAAGGCACATAGGCTCATCTTCTTCAGAGGAAGCTGAAAACAATACAATGTTAACAAAAAAGTATTCTTAATAATAGTTATACATAAAAGGCATTGGTTGTACCTCATTTTACACTCCGTTAACATTATAATTACAGTCAAGGTTTTTTGCATACAAGAAAGCCATATGTCCTCGGTAACTCTTGAGAGCATTCTAATTTGAAAATTATGATACAAATTCCATTTATTAATTTCGTTTAAATGTATTAATATAAAAATAATTAAATCTATTTTAAATCCAGGCTTTTATTAGATCATTCAACCTTTAGTCAGTTTTTTTTTTTTTTTAAATAATATAATTAATACATTCTCTATAAATTCATCAATTAATTTTTTTTTTTTTTTAACGTTTTGAAAAATATTATTTTTTATTTTATTTTTTTTTTTTTTTTATATGAAAAATTGGTACAGCAGAAATTTATTTTAATCACCAATGTTAACGGAGTGTAAAATGAGGTACAACCAATGCCTTTTATGTATAACTATTATTAAGAATACTTTTTTGTTAACATTGTATTGTTTTCAGCTTCCTCTGAAATAGAAGAGCCTATGTGCCTTCGAAATATCAGGAAATAGACTCATTTGGGGAAAATAAAAAAATTTTTTCATTTTGTTTTCCCCTTCCTACACCCTTGTCGAAAAGTCAGCGTTTTGAGGGAGATTTCGGTCTACAATTTCTCTCGGCATCACTCATCAGCTTCAATATATATATATATACTAGTCGCAAAGCCCGCCTTCGGCGGGCTTTCCGTCTAGCCAGGGGGCTGCGCCCCCTGGACCCCTTGCTCGCCTTCGGCGAGCAAGTTTATTCCCGATTTGGGATATTTCTTGTTGCAATGCAAGTGTTAAGATGTTAAGGAAGTATCTTATATTCAAGCGACACATGAAACCACTTTGACCGATTGGGCACAGCACAAAAGGGTCTGTTTATGACTGTTTAAAGGGTCAGTCACCCGAGTCCTCTCTTCGCTTTTCAACTGCTGTGTAGCCCCCACTCCCAGCCCATAGTCAGGTAGGAAGCTGGTTCACACAGCACAAGGGACGCTCTCTAATTTCTAGCCAACTTGTTGATTTTGTGTTCCCATATTGAAGAAATTTCATTATAATTAATTTTTCAAAATATTGAAGAGATTCAAATTATTACTACGTTACTCCCTGGTCCATGTACTATATCTCAGTTTGTTTTTTCATGCGTTTGAGACGAATAGAAAAAATATTTTTTGCCTCCGTAATATATTTTTAATTCAAAATGAATGAGCATTTAAGGCAATGAGCGAGATATTTGGAGGTGATTTAATACGTTTGCTTAACAAACGTGCCAAGGAAATACGTTTAATTGATAAACGTGAATTTTAATGGTTAAATGTATATTAGTAAAAAATAATTTTATTTTATTTTAATAAAAAAGAACAGGAAAAGAAAGAAGATTAATAATAAAACCAAAGGAAAGTTGATAAAATAAATATGGAGAAAGTGAATGTGGTGATTTTAGCATATTAACTTTTGATAATTAGTCCTTAAAAGGACTTTTTTTAAGGAGCATAATTTTTGTAAGAAAGAAAGGTGGTAAAAAAAATGGTGTTAGCCCTGAAAAGGGCTTTTGTTTTCTTGAAGAATTTGTTGTTTGCTTGAAGATATCTCTTGCGCTGACTTGTAGGCTTGTAACATGACTTGATCTTCACTGTGTCTTGGTCCCATATGAAGGGTGAGACACTGGCTCGGTTGTATTTATAACTTTCGGCTAGAATCACGTGATCACGTGATTGGCTGAGGCAGTCTCGGTGCAAGCAGTGAGTTAACTTTTATTGTGAATGGAGGGGGAAGGAGGTATAGCGGGGGGACCTCAGTTTGTTTTTTCATGCGTTTGAGACGAATAGAAAAAATATTTTTTGCCTCCGTAATATATTTTTAATTCAAAATGAATGAGCATTTAAGGCAATGAGCGAGATATTTGGAGGTGATTTAATACGTTTGCTTAACAAACGTGCCAAGGAAATACGTTTAATTGATAAACGTGAATTTTAATGGTTAAATGTAGGACAGTTGATAAAATAAATATGGAGAAAGTGAATGTGGTGATTTTAGCATATTAACTTTTGTTAATTAGTCCTTAAAAGAACTTTTTTTAAGCAGCATAATTTTTGTAAGAAAGAAAGTTGATTTAAAAAAATGGTGGGGCGAGATATTTGGAGATGATTTAATACGTTTAATTAACAAACGTGCCAAGGAAATACGTTTAATTGATAAACGTGAATTTTAATGGTTAAATGTAGGACAGTTGATAAAATAAAGATGGAGAAAGTGAATGTGGTGATTTTAGCATATTAACTTTTGATAATTAGTCCTTAAAAGGACTTTTTTTAAGGAGCATAATTTTTGTAAGAAAGAAAGGTGGTAAAAAAAATGGTGTTAGCCCTGAAAAGGGCTTTTGTTTTCTTGAAGAATTTGTTGTTTGCTTGAAGATATCTCTTGCGCTGACTTGTAGGCTTGTAACATGACTTGATCTTCACTGTGTCTTGGTCCCATATGAAGGGTGAGACACTGGCTCGGTTGTATTTATAACTTTCGGCTAGAATCACGTGATCACGTGATTGGCTGAGGCAGTCTCGGTGCAAATTGTGAATGGAGGGGAAAGGAGGTATAGCGGGGGGACCTCAGTTTGTTTTTTCATGCGTTTGAGACGAATAGAAAAAATATTTTTTGCCTCCGTAATATTTTTTTAATTCAAAATGAATGAGCATTTAAGGCAATGAGCGAGATATTTGGAGGTGATTTAATACGTTTGCTTAACAAACGTGCCAAGGAAATACGTTTAATTGATAAACGTGAATTTTAATGGTTAAATGTATATTAGTAAAAAATAATTTTATTTTATTTTAATAAAAAAGAACAGGAAAAGAAAGAAGATTAATAATAAAACCAAAGGAAAGTTGATAAAATAAATATGGAGAAAGTGAATGTGGTGATTTTAGCATATTAACTTTTGATAATTAGTCCTTAAAAGGACTTTTTTTAAGGAGCATAATTTTTGTAAGAAGGAAAGGCGGTAAAAAAATGGTGTTAGCCCTGAAAAGGGCTTTTGTTTTCTTGAAGAATTTGTTGTTTGCTTGAAGATATCTCTTGCGCTGAATTGTAGGCTTGTAACATATTTCATCTGACTTATTTTTGTTAAAAGCAAAGAATATAAAGAGCCCTGAAAAGGGCTTTTGTTTTCTTGAAGAGATCTCTTGCGCTGGCTTGTAGTGTTGTATTTCTTCTGACTTGATCTTCACTGTGTCTTGGTCCCATATGAATCGTGAGAGACAGGCTCGGTTGTATTTATAACTTTCGGCTAGAATCACGTGATTGGCTGAGGCAGTTGGGTAGCTCCTCCCACCGCCCTAGTGGTATTTTTGGAAAGCTGGCTCTCAGAGCTACTAATCACCTCTCTATTTTGCCAGCCAACTTGTTGATTTTGTGTTCCCATATTGAAGAAATTTGATTATAATTAATTTTCCAAAAAATTTAAGAGATTCAAATTATTACTACGTTACTTCCAGAACCATATATTATATGTGTACTTAATTTCAAATGGATTCATTGAAAATTGTGGATTTCTATAAAACATATACATACATATTTACATACATACATTTTTTCCATTTCATTTTTATATATATAGATTTATATATATGAGTTAATAGTCTCCCGTTTTTTGAAAACATTTTTTTGATAATATTATTATTTTTTATTTTTTATTTTCATTTTTATTTATGCTTTTTATTTATTTGGAATTGATTCAAGTTTTTATTAAATATTCATTTTTTAAATTTTTCAATTTTATCTCCTCTGTTTTTGATTTTGGTGTAAATTATTCAAAGGTATTTTTTTAGAATTCTTTTATAATTATTGTATATATATCTCGTTATTTTTTAGTGCTCTGAAGATGGCTGTATGCCGAAAGGTCGAATTTATCGCCTCAGCACTTTTGACTTAATTCATTCTAATAATTCAGAAATTAAATATTCAAGACCACCTTGAATTTTTTTAGTCTGAGTAAAACCTCTTGTAATTAAAATATATTAATATTACCATACCCCACCATCGTTAAGAATAAATATTTTATACAATGGAGCCATTTGATTTTTTCAGGAGTTTTATTGACACACTTCAACCCTGAGGATAGTCGCAAATCTGACCGAAACGTCGACTTTAAATGACGAATCAACGAAATAGATATGGTTTTTTTATAGACAATTTCTCTGGCTTTTTTTGGAAATCTTTGTTGGCAGCACTGTCTCCGATGCTTTTGGTTGAGAAAGATTTCTCTAATTTACTAAAAATGTCAACATCGATAATCTGATGTGACAAGTACTGAACACAACTCTTCGATTCAATTGTCGAATGTTGTGTGCTGTCCGACCACACACACCAGATTATTAAATAATATTTCAACTCTGAATAATTTTAACAAGAAAAAAAAAATAATTAAATATTAATTACTTTGCTAAAATACGTCAGGTGTTTTTATCAATAATCCCAGAGAGGGCAGGAATATTCTAAATCAGCAAGGAATCCTTAGAGTGTAAGCAACTTAGAAAACGGTTGAGTGGAGCTTTCCATTAAACAGCTTTGACTCAATTGGAGTCCAAACTGCGATTACTGGGTACCTCTCTACCTTTCGCTGATGGGGAGGAATCTACTTTTAACTTGTGTCAGTGTGTGTGTTACAGGGAAGAGAGAGGCTGTGATTGCTTTAATAGAATTAATAATAAATATCGGGAAGGGCTGTCAACGCAGAGGGTAAAGGGCTAGCTAGCTAGCTAGCTACTAGCTAACTCAAGCCTGAGTGAGTGAGTGAATTACCGGCTACTTCCGGCCGATCCGTTCGATACTCATTTCACATTTACTATAGACCTTGTCGTAGCCACTTTTTAACTCTCTACTTAACTATAACAGAGATGCGAATTAAATAGAAAAATAAACTTTAATATGTAAATAAAAAATTTAATTTAGAAAGACAGAAAACAATTTTTAGTTTGGCTCTGAGTACTATTTGTAAATAGATACTTTCTCTGTTCTTTGTACGATTTCTCCCCTAGGATAGGGATTACAGGAAAATTATTTTCATCACGAAATTCCTATAACTTTTTGAGTTATTAGCTAGTAAAGTTACGATTTCTCCCATAGGTATAGAGAAAGATGATGGAGAATATGGAATACTGAATGCCATCGAAGAATGTATTCAGTTCGACACATATTGGAATTTTATTGTTTCATTCACGATTTTAATTTTCGTTAGAAATACCTCCATCTGTATTTGCTTGGCGATTGATTGTCCTGAGAAAGGGTGCGACTGGCGTCCGAAACGTCGACGATCAAATAAATCTGATAAAAATTGATCGGGAGTTTTTGTCAGATTTGATTTTTCCTGGCTGCTATTCGCTATCCTTATGTATGGAGAAATATTTATGTATTCTTTTGTCCATTTGTCTATTCTCTGAATATAAACAAATCTTAAATCAGGCACTGAATTGAATGGAATAATAATAATTTTCTTTTCATAATTAAGAAAAGGCGAGGTCCGATGATTTTATTTAAGCCATTTGATAGCAAATGACTTAAATAAGAATGCCTGATGATGTGCTTTTTG
>JAKCPI010002254.1:0-52737 GCA_023213315.1 Euborellia annulipes | reverse complement strand
AATTAATTTTTATAAATGATAGCTTTATTAAGTAGCTAACTTCACAAAACCTTCATTAAGCCTCAGATAACTAATTATATGTGAAAAACTCATTTTTTTAAACTCAAAAATCAAGTCTCCTTCTCGTTTAATATAATATATCAATGATTTGCTATCGGTCGGATAGATTTTTTAGTTGACTAGAAGTCAAGCAACCGACCCTGTATTGACAGAATTAAAAAAAAAAATCAATCCTTTATGCATTTTGATTTTTTTAAATAAAAACGTATAATTTTTTACTTTATTATATATCTATAACAAATATATAATAATAATTCGAAGTTTAAACTATTTTATTTGCTTTGAATTTAACAAATGAAATTTATTTTAAGTCATATTTTCTGGGTTAAAAAGTAAAGAGAGATGATGCGTTATTCGTGACTTTTGTCATCTCTGAAAGCAAACAGTCAGGAATCAAATATTGCCCAAGCTAAAAACACAAAGGACATTCTGCGAAGATATGCCCTTGGGAAATAGGGGGAAACTTGTTCCTTCCACACGGAAAAACTTTTCAAGAAAAAAAAAAAATAAAAAAAAAAAAAAAAAAAAATAGAAATAAAAAAAAGACAATTATTCCCGAGTATTTATTGTTGCGACAAGGTCTTTATTGGATCATCATAGAGAACTTAAAATTAACTTCTTGTCGATTAAACTTTTACTTCTCACTTTATTTATAACATTATTGAATAAGTTTTCAACTAAATATCTAACTTTAAAAACAAATAAAAATAAGAAAAAAAAAAATTTCACCTACTTTTTGAAATTTTCAATCAAACTGAAATAAATTCCGTCTTGTGCAAGTTTAAAAAGAACTTTTTAATTAACTTTTACTCTTTAAGATTAATTAGAATACCTAATTTTATTTTCGTGGAAAATGTAATTTCAAAATGACCTGACATTTGGGATGGTTTTTATATATTGGATATTTGGTAATAAAAGTCAAATTTCACATCAGTTGATTACATTTTAATGTCCCTGAAGGCTGTCTCTCTCTCTCTCTCTCTCTCTCTCTCCCTTACTCACTTATTTGGTCCTATTGGATCAATTATAAATTGAAGTTAATGGAAAATTTGAATTATTCCATTTTGTATTAAATTGAACTCATACTTGAAATTTCACGTCTGTTTGTCAAGTCTAGTATCTTTTTAAATATAGCATGTTTATTTAGAATTTTTCTCATATTCTAAAAAATTTCATGTTTTTTAATAAAGAATTATGAAATTCTTAATATTAAATGGGAACAGCAGCGAAGGTGTTACGCATGTTTTTCCCGACAAGATGGCGTAGTGTGTCATAAAAAGTATGCCCAAAAAATCAAGTAATTCAAAAATTTGCCAAGAGAATGGTAGCTAATAATATTTAATGCATTTGGTTGATTTTAATTGATCTTTTAACAATAAATACTTTATAAATGTTATTATATATTATGTATCTTTTATAAAAGCATAAAAATATATAAATATAGGCCCGATATAGGCTAATACTATATCGGCTGTTAGACAAGCCTGCCATCTATTGCAAGAATGCTGAACTAATTTGACAGTTGGTTTTTAAATAAATCATCTAAGCTTATTTTAAAAATTTCTTAATGAATATTTGATTAATAATAACAATAAATTCATTTTTAAATTTAAAAAAAAATTAAAGAATATTGGGACTGATTGTTTTTTTTTTTATTTGCTTGATAACAAAAAAATTAATTACGATAATTTTTTAATAAGTCATTAAAAAATTATAGCTCTATGTCCCAATAATCTCTTATGAATTTAATTCATTAAAAAAAAACCGCATTGAAAAATTCCTTATAATAGTCTAGTTTTTTTTTTTTTTTTTTTTTTTTTTAAGTACGTTTAGACGTTGCTCCTAAACCCCCCTTAAAAATATTATGGGATTTGAGCTATGGCTCTGTGGTAGACCAATGGCTTCTGATATTAAAGGTTCGCATCCCGTCTCATGCGACAAAAATTTATTTCAATTGCATACAATTGCATATACAATCTAAATAAATAGAGAAGGGGTCTAAATGACCTTCGATGCCGAAAAAGTCCTTTAAAAAAAATGAGTTTTTTGGGTCTTAATTTTTGTCAAATAAATAAAATATTTATTAATATCACATTTCATAACCCAGGGGCTCACATCTTTGTGATACGTGGTTAGCGACCACGAATTACCCGAGCTGAGAGTGGCATTCTTCGCTTTCTTTATACTAGCCTTTTTTTTCTTTTCCTATACTATATGAGACGGGTTCTCAGTTCCATTAAAAATAAAAGTACCCTCATCGCAAAAGGAGATAGAAGTTACTTAAAATAAAAATATTTTACGAGATGAGTTTGTGTTGTCATCAGGCAGCTTTTTTTATGACCTAACTAAATATGCTACCCTTTGGCTGAGTAGAGATCAAGTACAAAATCTTCTTATGAAAAAACATTGGGTTCATTTTTCAACCTGTCTCCAATCTCTTATAATAGGAAAGGAACATTTAAGTAGATGCTTGAATCTAAAAAAAGATGAACAGGAGGAAAGTCATCTTCTATCTTCACCCCTAATCCTCAACTAGAGAGCCCTGCTTTAAAATACAGATCAATGTAAGGTTGTTGACATCTCGAACGAAATAATGTAAAAGAGGGTCGCAGCCACTAATTGTTAAAAAAAATATTTATTTGGAACTTTTCGATAAAAGATTTACTCTGCCTTCTTCAGTCTTACTAGCTAAAATTATTTTAAACATTCAATATAACTTCAGAAAATCAGCGAAAACGAAATTTATTCAATAATTTTCCCATTTTTAAAAAATTATTTAATTAATTTAAATTAATACCTAGATGTATCTTATTCATTGATAGAAACGGATTACTAATCGATATCCATAAAAGTCCATCCAGTAAAGAGACGACCTTAAATTAGTTTAGTTCCAGAAACTTTGCAAGTTTCAAACTCACCAAGGATATTCCCAAAAGAACTATGTCTCCACTTTGCTAATTCCAATGGGAATCTAGTCGTTAAATATGAATTATTAGATTAATGAATTAATACGCCTAGTAGCAAGTAGGGTTTGGACACCGGTGGAAACCGAAACCGGTATACCGGTTTTTTGGCTAATTTTCAAAAACCGAGAAACCGAGTTTTTCCCGAAAAACCGAATTCGGTTTTTCTTTTTAAATTTTTTCTTCAGTAATACTTGTATTCAAGTAATCAATTAGCCCGTGACCCATGCCTCAGAGAGAAGACATTAGCTTCTAGTGGCTTGGGGTTTCGGGTTCGCTTCCCGTCCCAAGCGAGAAAAATGTATTTCATTTGAATTGGCTATCAATCATTTGAAATAAATAGGGATTGGGTCTAAATGGCCCTAGATGCCGAATTTTCCAATCCTTAAATAATCTATATATAATAATAGCGGAATGTCCGTCTGTCTATCCGTCCGTGTGTCTTGCTCTGTTTGACCAACTTTCCGTTGGAATGACGAAATTTTGCAGTCTTATAGAGGTCATTATGGAAATTCCAGGAAAAATACTCGGGGCCCGAAATTCCTACAATTTTTTGAGTTAAAAAAACATTCACACTTTTTTCTCATTCACACTCACAGTCACACACACATTCACAGTCTTTTCTGCAACTTAGGCCATATAAGACTTTACGATAACCGTATTTAAGTCATTTGGTATCCAAATGGCTTAAATAAAATCATCGGACTGCCTGGGGCCCGAACCCGCGACGTTCGGTATAGAAGATAGGCATGCTACCAACTACCCCAAGCCCGTGACAATTTTTTGAGTTATTAATTCCCAAAGTTACGATTTCTTCCATAGGAAATGTATGGAGTAATATATAAGCTTATGTATTTTTTGGATTTTTTTGTATTCTATGAATATAAACAAATCCTCAAGCAGGCACTGAATTGGAATAGTAGTAATAATAATTTTCTTGGGTTCGGATCGCAGGTAGTCCGATTTTCATACCAAATGGCTAAAATAAGAATGCCTGGGTCCCCAATAGATATATTCATTAATAACGGTTATCATTTAAGATGTTGACAAAAAACCGGTTTAAAACCGGTTTACCGGTTTTCCGTTTTGTAAAACACCGAAAAACCGGTTTTCAAAATTTTCCGGTTTTTTCCAAACCCTAGTAGCAAGCCTACTATACGTACGGAAAAATTGGAGCATACTCGAATAATAATAATTAACTTCGGTATAATCACGGGTGGCTCAATTCATAAAATAAATTTTTAAAATCATACTTCCATCTTAAGATCCTTAGAAACTTTCTTCCATATATTTGACAGGCAGTAACGACGTGATCTTTAAAACTCAGTCTTTTATAATCAACGAAGGAGCTAGACTGTACAGATTAATAAATCTTCCTCTTCAAGTGTCATACGATTTACTTCTTATTCAAGTTACACTTAACAATCATAATCTGATAAAAAATATATGTAATATTTCACCAAATACACATCTTATCTTTCTCATAGAAGAATAAGACTAGTAAAGAAAACCCAAACGAATTACTTCGGTAGATCTTAAAACACGAATCTTTATTAAATGTTAATACTCCTATTTTTTGAGAAAAAATGTCCCGTTGAATAGGGAAGAGGATGCAGCCAATTAATTGAGCCTCTATTTAGTAATAAAACACTCTTCATTGGAACGTTTCGGCCGATTGAAGCCTCAATTTAGTAATAAAACCCTCTTCATTGGAACGTTTACAGATTTATTTTTTACGTCTCCAAATGCAATCATCAGGTCCATATTTTGATGAACGAGAAATCGATTGCTCTATACGAATCATAATCATTAAATACATTCTTTTATATTGTTACATGATATGAGTAAATTGTTGAATCTTCACTTATAGTAATATAGGTATATTTATTATTTGAATGTGGGGCTAGATAAAAAATTCCCAATAAGTCATATCACCTCAGTTTTAAATTTACATTTTGACATAACGTAGGCCAGCAATTTTTTCCCTCGAATGTTTAATTCGGCTGAAACGTTCCAATAAAGAGTGTTTTATTACTAAATTAATTAGCTGCATTCTCTTCCCTAGTCAACATATCAGCTATAGCCACGTTCTACTATTTAATTCGACAAAAATGTACCTACACAACCTCTTTGAATTTAATTGCAATTATTGCTCTAATTAGGCTTCCAAGAAGCTAGATCGATTGTTAAGAGATTATTATTAAATTTTTATTTTTATTTTTTGGCCGTTAATGTCACTCATGCAACTTAATGACCTGAATTTTGCATAGTTTCAATATCTCTTCACTACCCAAGCATCCTGTTTCATCATTAGCAGGCGATTCGCCTTAATAAAGCATCTTTGTATTAATTAACAAGCAAGCAGCAATGACAAGATTCTCTACACTCTATCCATGCTTAAGTATCGTATAAGGAAATGTCAACAAATTTTATTGCCACGCCCACTTGAAATTTGAATTTATTGAATGTGCCTTTTTTTATCAGTTATTGCAATGTGTCGGAATGGCAAATAGCAAACATCGGCTTTCATAATCTGTTAGATATCTGCTTCAAAAAAAAAAAAAAAAAAAAAAATCATTTAAAACAAGCAGGAATAAAACTTTTTTTTTATGAATATTAAACATTCCAGGGAAAAAATGGCTAGCCTACGTTATGTCAAAATGTAAATTTAAAACTCAGGTGATGTGACTTAATGGGTATTTTTTATCTAGCCCCACATTCAAATAATGAATATATAAGTTATTATTATAAGTGAAGATTCAACAATTAACTCATATCATATAACAATATAAAAGAATGTATTTAATGGTTATGATTCGTATAGAGCAATCGATTTATCGTTCATGGGGGGGCCACCCAACTGCGCCGGCGGCGGGCGTCGGTTTTATTTTATTTTTAAAAAAAAATAACAAATAATAAAAAAAAAACCCCTATACCCTAAATTTAAATTAAAAAAAATAAAGTAATTTAATTTTTTTTTTTGGGTGGAGAAGAGAAGAAAAAAAAGGTGAGGGGGAAGGAGAAAAAAAAAAGGTTTTTTTTTAAAAAAAAAAAAAAAAAAAAAAAAATTTATCGTTCATCAAAATAAACACCTGATGATTGCATTCGGAGCCGTAAAAGATAAATCTGTAAAAGACATAAACGTGCAAAATTAAACTTTTGTAGAATCTGAAACATGATATCTTAAAATAATTTTTAATTTTAGTTGCGTGGAATGGAGTCAGCCATTATATATATATATATATTTTAATACTCACAGCCATTATAATAATTTAATAATTTTTAATTTTCACTTTGCAAGATCGAATTTTGTCTCGAGTTCACTTCCCGTCCTAAGTAAGAAAAATTTATTTCAATTGAATTGGCTACCAATCGTTTTGATATAAATAGGATTAGGGTCTAAACGGCCTTAGCTGCTTTAGAAGAAATTAAAATAAATAAAAAAAAAAAATACGATCGAGTTTTGACTGTTCTAATTCTAATATTGAGAAAGAAAATCAAAATCTCTCTCCTTTTGAACCCTAATCACAAGCATCACATCATCCTAAATGCGATAGAAAATTAAAAAACCCAAGTTAGTTAGTTAGGGTTCGGACCCCCTGGTAGTCCGATGATTTTAGTATCCAAATGGCTCAAATAAGAATGCCTGACGGTTATCGTCAAAAGTCTTATATAGCCTGAGTTGCCGAAAAGACTGTGTGAATGTGTGTGTGAGTATGAATGTGAATGAGAAAAAACTGTGAGTGTTTAAAACAAACCACGAGAAAAAAACTTGGTATATTTAAAAATAAATAAAGATATAAGCAAAAAAAGATAGATTTTTTTCAAATATCTAGAGAAAAACTTTTCTGTTTGTTGAATTCATTCCATTGAGATCAACACATTTGACACAATCCTTCAAAAGACCGAAGAAATATTAGAGAATAAAGAAAAAAGTAAAATTTTAGATATCAAAGGAATTGAGTCTGGAATTTTTATTGTGGGTTCGATAGCAAACGTTGTATTGATATTTACGAATACGCATATAACTAAAAGGCATAGATAGTCCTTCTGCGCGTTTGATTTTTTAGGTCACCTAAATAAAAAGTAAAAAATGGTTCTTTCTTGGAAATGCTTAGTGACAGATGCCTCCGCTTTTTCGCTTAACTAATCAATAATATATTAATTACAATATAATCTGAGATTAAATAAACCATAATGGATTAAAATTTATACTCGGAAATGTTTAATTAACAAAAGATGCATAAATTTGTTTACGTACTCAAAAATTAAAATAATAGGCCTATATCCATTTTGTGTTTGTAAATTATTATCATCTAGCATTCTCTAGTTATGTCCAAACGAAAATCTTTACTGGGTTAATAAAATTCCATGAATATGAATTGAGCCACAATCAAAATTTATACAATGTAAATTAAATTTAAATTCAATAATATTAAGATTATGTCTGACGTATATGAAGAAATAAAAATATTTTGATGATATATGAATTAATAATACAGGATGAAATAAATTAACAGAAATAAGATCCTGCACTGAAGATGGTCAGGCGTTAGGCCGGCCGAAATATTTCCAAAAATATAGTATAAGGCGTTTCCTTAAAAATTTCCGCTGTTTCAAAAATATTAACTTATTTTTCGACATTTCGTATGCATATGCTATTGTTGTGTTATAAATTGAATATTTAAACAATATAAAATTTTTCCAATGATTGAGGTTCGAGATCGCTTTCCGGCCCAACCTAAAATTATTCATTTCAATTGAATTGGTTGCCATTTATTTGAAATAAATAGAGATGAGATCTAATTAGCCTTAGATGCCGAAAAAGACATTAAAACAAATTAAATAAAAAAGAAAAAAAAAACATTTATCATTCAGGGAAACAGAGAATCTTCCCACACATTAAACAATAGTGTTTAATGCATAACATAACAACACCTACGTGTATTTAAATTTATAATAAATAAAGGGCGTGACTTTAGCCACGAAAGTCAAAAATAAATCAAATTTCTATTTTAACTATTTTTGCTTTTTTACTAAGAAAATAAAAATATAAGAAGGCCTAAAAACAACTATAAAAAAAATGTATATGCTGTCGAGTTTTTAAAATGAAACTTTTAATTGATGGCCTCAAATTTTTTCGCCCTTCTATCAGCATGTCGCGTTACAAGCTGTGACGTCAAAAGCCGTGACGCTACAAGCATGTTGACGTCACCGACCACTCACACAAGGTTTCTTTATTACCGTACGCTATTTTTTAAGTCCTTTCGGCATCTGTATAGACTTTTAAAAATACCTATCAATAATATTCTAATTAGGCTACTACCTATATAGCTGAGGGACAATTATATAAAGTGGTATCCGATCAATTTAAATAAATATTTCATCGGATTACCTGAGATTCAAACACACACTCCTTGACTTTTAAGGTAATAAATATTGACATGGTCACTATCTTTAACCTCTCTAAAATTGATTTTCATTTTTATTAGATTTTTAAATAAAATACATAACTATTCATATACTCGTATATGTAAAACCCTATAGGAAAAAGAGCATCTGGACTGGTAAAGGATCAAGTTCCGAGGAGTTGAAAGAAAAAAGAAATAAGAAAAATAACAAAACCCTTTTGTTCTCGGACTGCTCAATAAAACTATGTCAAAATTTCATCTTTAAGACTGTTCTGTCACCATTGATTTTCCATTTCCACCCTACCTCTATTTTTTGCATCTCATATTGAGTGTTCTCCATTTCCCCTTTTGAGCACTTTCTGCTTCTAAGGTTTTGAAACGCTTGACTAATTGTTTTGAATTGTTCTAATTTCTAATTCTAATCGTATCAAAGTTTTTGTTATGCAAATTAGTTTAACGTTTGGCTAATAAGAAACCCTGATTAACTTTATTATACTACTATCTCCAAAGCATTATCAGGCAAAGAATATCCAATCTGTGGTTTTAGATAAGGATTTTCGTAGACGATATATTTGGCAATACCTGAACAGAAGGCCTAATTTAAATTTCAAACAAATTCTTTTATAAGATAATCAGACTATGATTATTCCATTTAAGGCGATCACAATAATGTAATGAAATTTATGGGAATATTAATATCCCATTAGAAAGAGGTGTTATATCCCCCCCCCTGAAACTTTAGCTAATTTGAGTTTATAATAATGGCTTTTTAGTTGTCTTCAAAAGCAATTTGTTTTAGAATTGAGATAAGAAACAGCCTAGGAAATAAATAAAATATATTTTGCCATCAAAGGTGACCTTCTTCAAGCAAGTCGTGTCAAAAAAAAATTACCTATGAAACAAGCGGTTGATATGATATTATGTAAATAAAGATCATTTCACTTTAAAAAAAAATCTAGCATTAAATAATTGTTTCTTGATGACCGGATTATGAGGATGTGGTATATGGACAGCTAAGGCAAAAAAATAAGTCTCTATTTTGTCGACGTTTTGAGTGCCAATCGCACTCTTCATCAGAACAATATTGATGTTAAATTGTCAGGTTTGTTGCAAAATAAATTATATTTCCCCCTTCCTCCCTCCTCGGGGTTAGAGATATTATCGAATGTTAATATTGATAATCTAAAGACGAAGGGGAGTAGGTTCGGACTCAGGCAGTCGGTTAAAATTTATTTAAATCATATGGATACCAACTGATATAAATCAACATGACCCCAATATGTATTGTAATTTAATATAAGTATCGATTAAAATCTAAATGGCCTAAGATGCTGAAAAGATTTAAAAAAAAATTGTATTTATTTCTCATTTGTTGATTCCATTTTATCTCGAATCCAGCAGATACCATTTGGAACTGATAGCTATAATATTTTAACGAAAAATATATCGACCCATCTCACACGATAATATCAAGATATAAATTTTATTAATTTTAATCCAGCCACTCAACGAGCATTTTTCTCTAAAAAGATCAAGAGTCTTAATTCCATTCACTTTAATACTCTACAATATTTTTTTAAAGTCTGGTATTAAAAATGATGTCAAAAGAAAATAATCCAGGATTTTAAGAGTCAAATTGATTTCGAGGATATAAAATTATTTCATGTAGTATGGTAAATTTTTTTTTTTTTTTATCCCTAAAATTTAGTATTTAATTTAATTTTTTTCTCTCTTTGTCTCTCGATGTATAATATTTTGCAAATTTATTTTCTGAATTTACGACAGGGAAACAGTTTAATTAGTAAACAAAAAATTGAAAAAGTTATTAAATACTGGATCTATTTTTAAAAAGTAAAGTCAACAAAAAAAAAAAGTTAAAAATCGGATTAAAATTTAAAAATCTGGTGTGACTGTCGCACAGCACACAACTTTCTCTTACCTTTGGTAATCGAAAGTTGTGTTCTGTGCTTGTCACACCAGATTTTTTGTGTCGACATGTATTTAGTTTCCGCCAATATATTCTCTCATTCACACTCACACTCACACACATTCAGACAGTCTTTTCGGCAACTTAGGCCATTTAAGACTTTGACGATAACCGTTATGAATATATAATATTAGGGGTCCAGGCATTCTTATTTAAGCCATTTGGTATCCAAATGCCTTAAATAAAATCATAGGTCTGCCTGGGGTCCGAACCCGCGACTTTTGGTATACGAGGTTAGCACGCTAACCTCTACGCCAAACCCCGAGTGCCCGCCAATATATTAGAATTTAAGATGTCAAATTTATAAACATGGGAAAATATTTATATGTTGTAACCATGGCAACCATTTCTCCTATCTTTCCTATGAAGCACAAGAGTAAAGTGTGCTTCAAACAATTTTGAGGGCAAAACGAGAATATACATTTGAAAGATCATCTAAAAAATAATTGATTTTTCAATTTTAATCAAAATCGTTAGAGCGAATTTTGAGAAAATCGAAAAAAACTGAAAAAGTACATCAGTAAAGTACTAGTACTCTTTGGTCGATTTTGATTAAAAGCTTATTTTTTCGGTCCCGGGGGTGTTTAACTTAAATATAAAATTTCAACCTCCTAGCTCAATTCCTTCATGCTTAAAAATTGAACACACACAGACACACACACACCCCCCCCCCCCCCCCCCCCCCCCCCCCCCCCCCCACAGACAGACCATGTCGCGAAAACCACTTTTTTGGATTCAGGGGACCTCAAAACGTGAAGATCCATCAAAATCTCGACATCGAATTTTTGACATGAATCCAATACTTTCTCTCTATATATATATTACATATATACATAGGTAAGAGAAAGTAAAAAGGAAATGATTGAATTGAAATTATATTTAAATGTCAATTTTTTTTTTCATTAAACTCGAGGAGTGCAAAGGGGGCTGAAATTTTTTTTTTTTTTTTATCTAAAATAAATACAGTAGGCCTATATAATAAAGTTCTATTTAATTTTAAAAATCTTTAGGAAGAAAAAAAAAGTTAGCAGACAGAAATTTTCGCTAAGACACTTCAATTTTTAAACTAAAATAAAAGTGCCTTTGCCGTCTTTTTAAGGAGGCGCCTTCGTGCACACCCTTCAAGAACGATCCTATTTTTATTTAAGGTCTTTTTCGGCTCCCTAACCAGGTTTAATACAAATAAAAATATTAATCAAAATGACAAAGTCAAATCAGATTACTTGAGTTTAAAAATCTAAGTGTCAGCAATCGTAAGCCCTAAATTTCCTTTAACTTTTTGGCTCCCTGTAGGAGCTCCCCTCAATCTTGAAGCCCTCACATATAGAAAGTTATATAAGAATTTCCTCTAATGTTAACACTTTGACGGGGATAATTCCATTTCCAGATGTTTTTTTGGATCCCCGAAGATCTTTTGTGTTCTCTTGGGATGTCCACTTTAAGAATCCTTCTTTTATCTTGATATCAGCAGTTTTTTTTTTTTTTTTTTTTTTTGACCACCAAAACAGAAATAAAAAAATTTGCAATTTCACTTAATATAGGCTTATATTGTTGAAGTAGAAAAATGAGGCCGAATATTACGTTTTAAATTGAGATGTGTTTATTAGATATTGAATAATGAATAGGTTGCAGTGATGGATTTAGGTTGGAGTGATCGCCTCCTCCCTAAGCCATCATTTAGGTCCCGTGCACAGGCTTAGTCACCAAATGGGCCTAACCTCGGTAAATAATAAATTTGAGGCCCCCTACTTGATCTTTGACCCACCCGCCCTTAGGGATTTGTTACGCCACTGATAAAATGTGATTAATTTTGCGAAAAAAATTATCAAAAATTTCAAACACGTAGATCCTTTTTATTTCTTTGGATATTTTTATTTCTAATGGCCCTAGTGTCGTATAGACAATTTAAAAAAAAAAAAAAAAAAAAAAACGAATATCATAAAACATGAGCACCAAATAAAAGGAAAAAGTAAGCAAGCAATCTATAAAAATATTGTAAAATTCGCATTAAAAAATATTTGGTGGATTTCAAATATTTATTTAAATAAAAAGTTTATGTTTAGAATTTTAGAATACTATCCCTACTATGTGTAATAAAATATATTTTACTTCATTCTGGCAGCAATAGAAAATTACGATACCTTTATATATATATAGATTCTACCTTTTGCATGTCATGTTGAGCCCTGCAGGTGGGGAGTGGGGGGTTGGGGGTCAGTTGCTTTTCATGCACATTCACGTACTTTGACCCATGAGAATTGGAGATTTTTCCAGCCATCACATCTCATTTATAGAATTTTTAACGTCAAGATTACATCTGTGAAGCTTGAAAGAGAAAATTATTATAATTTTTATTAGATTTGTACTTTTCTTTGAATAAATGGAGAAGAAGCAGACTTACTTTAAATGTAATTTGAATTTCACTAATTATTTTATGCTCTCCAAGTACCCAAACATTTCCATTTTAATGATTTTTACTTTCTCTTACCTCTATATGTTAATATATATAGAGAGAAAGTATTGGATTTATGTCAAAAATTCAATATCGAAATTTTTATGGAAATACACGTTTTGAGATCCCCTGAATCCAAAAAAGTGGTTTTCATAACATGGTCTGTGTGGGGGTGTGTGTGTCTATATGTGTTCAATTTAAAGCATGAAGGAATTGAGCGAGGAGGTTGAAATTTTATATTTAAGTTAGACATCCCCTTGGAGCATGAAAATAAGCTTTTGGTCAAAATCGGCCAAAGAGTACTGTACTTTGCTGATGTAGTCTTTCAGTTTTTTTTCGATTTTCTCAAAATTCGCTCCAACGATTTTGATTAAAATTCAAAATCGATTATTTTTTAGATGCTCTTTAAAATGTATATTCTCATTTTGCCATTAAAATCTTTTGAAGACTACATCATGTTAAAAAAAAATGATTTTTGTCAATAAAAAATAAATTACGTCATAGGAGTTAAAGAAATTTGTTCGCGTGGGAGGGTTCGTTTCATATTTCATTATTTGTCCGCAGCTTCACTCACATTCATTTTTTTTCGATTTTCTCAAAATTCATAAATCAACGATTTTTTAGATGCTCTTTAAAATGTATATTCTCAATTTGCTCTCAAAATTGTTTGAAGACCACTTTGTACTTCATAGGTAAGATAGGAGAAATGGTTGCCATGGTAACAAAATATAAATCTTTTCCCAGGTTTATAAATTTTACATCTTGAATTCTAATATATCGGCGGAAACTAAACATATGCCGACACAAAAAAAGCTGGTGTGACAAGCACAGAACACAACTTTCGATTACCGAAGGTAAGAGACCAGTCTCACAAACTTTTTTAAGGTGTTTTCAGCATTGGCGGCAATTTATACTCCCTTCCTAGTTATTTCAATAGCCAATTCAATAGAAAATTTTTGAGATAGAATGTGAACCTCTGAGCCCTAGTACAAGGGGCGAGACACTGTCCAAGAGCAATTTATTACTTTTTTTCTATATCTTATGTTCGTAGTTCGGAATCTTATTAAATTACATTTTAATTTATTTTCTTTATATTCATCCTCTCTCAGGTACCAACATGATGACCCTAATTATTAATACATATTCATAAAAATCTCTGTGTAAGTCATCATTAATATAAAAAAAAATGTTTTAAAATTTAAATTCATTCATTTCAAAACATTTTTTTTTCTTTCTATCAAATTCTACTCAACTTGAATTTAAATAATTTACACACTAAAGTCAAAATCGATATATATATATGGCAAAAAAGTAAATATTTACAAAATGAACATCAAAAAAAAAAAAAAAAAAATCTAAAAACAAATGGATCAAATACAATTCGAAAAATCTCTCTGTAATTTATTAAGAGAGCGAGAGAGGAAAAAAAACAAAACATAATAGATAAAATAAAAGGAAAATCAATATTTAATTAATTTTCACGTAGAATAAATTTAAAATAGTGAAAGAGAGACGAAAACAAATTCTAAAATGCCTAAGGCTAATAGTTGGTCTTACGTTACAACTCTGTATCCGCTTTAAACCCTGAATAGTGAGGGTCGTAACGGTTTAGTTAAGCTAAAGGATAGATGAAGGGAGGAATCGGAAATGCACCCAAACACATTCGGATATATTACTATTGATTTTAAATCAAATATCCCGGAAGTTTTCTAAGGACAAAGACCAGGGACTCTGAAATGGCCAGGGTCTTTCAATTTGATTGGCAATTTTATTATGCTGAATATTTTACTTAAAAATATTGTTATTTATGTATTTCAGAAACCATCACTGCCTTGAATAAAAGTTGACAGGTTTTTTTGTTTCGTCTATTTTTAGAGCTTATTCGCCCTGATGAAGGGAACAATGAGCGACCTGATAGGTCAAACATAAGAGATAATAAAAAATTGTTATTAATAGCCGATGGTTAGATAAAATTTATGGAATATTGGGATTGTGATGAAAAGGTAGTTAGAAGGAAAAGAAAACAATTTTCGGGGTGGAGATCCTAAAAAAACAGCCTAAAAGTTTGGTAGGCATGCATCCAATGAAAAATCTTTTAATTAAACAGTATTTAATTTCATCTAGTTTTTTTCCTGTTCTTTCATTTTTGTTTATTTATTAAAATGACATTTTGAATAACTTTAATTTTAGCCTGGGGATGGGTAGAGGTTAGGTGCTAACCTCATATACCAAACGTCGCGGGTTCGGACCCCAGGCGTCCGATTATTTTATTTAAGCCAATTGGATACCAAATGGCTTAAATAAGAATGCCTGGACCCCATATATGTATATTTATTAATAAAGGATATCGTAAAAAGTCTTAAATGGCCTAAGTTGCCGAGAAGACTGTGTGAATGTGTGTGGAGTGTGAGTGTGAATGAGAAAAAGTGTGAATGTTTAAAAAAAAAAAAAACTTTAATTTTAACGAGTGGGAAAAGAGAGAGATTTATATTTCCCAAGTCCTGTTGATCTCCACTCGAGACCGAAACGTCGACTGGAAAAACAATTATTTCTTTTCACTTGGATGCCTATTCATCATCCTACAATATTATTCTACAAATACATTGTTTTTAAAAAAGAGACAAAAGAGAAAATATCAAAATTTATATTTGGAGGTTCGTATGACGAAGTTCACGATAATTAAAACAAAGTATTGTACTTTATTATACAGGAATTTTATTGCCAGACACTTTATAAAAAAGTACTCTAAAATTTTAATTATCGTGAACTTCATCATACAAATCTAAAAGAAGTAAACCTTCAAATATAAAATTTAAATTGTTTTTATTTTATTCTATCCTTTGGCTACTTGCACTATCATTATACATCAACATCCATATAAAAATCATTTTTCATTCTAGACAATAATCGTAATTCCGTATTTTGAGGATGACAAGCCGGCTAAGCTGCTGATTACGGATTTGAAGTTTCAACATAACTCGGGTTCGAGTCCAGCTTGTTACAAATAATTCAACATTATTTAAGTCTCATCTTGGGGTAGGAAAGTGAGAGAAAATCTCAGCCCACAGACACAAAGGGCTCAATTTGAGGTGACCTAAGGGTCTTAAAAATGGAGATGACTCCGACATGGCATATTAAGAGACGGGAAAGAAAAAATAAATAAACAAGCCGTCTGTCTCTTGTTAAGTGAATGGGGGAGGATGACACCCACCTCGGGTAACTCGTGGTCGTCATCCAGGTACTCACAAGATGTGAGCACCTGAGTGAATGAATCACTTTGAAAATCTATAATGGATCTAAATTCACTGATAATACAACTCTAAGATGACTTTCCAGTCTTAGACCATAATTTCTTTAGAGTAAGTAATATTTATCCTATTTTAAAGAAAATATCCTTTTTCTTTGTTAGCCTTAAATAAAATAAATTTTACTGCATTTTCTCTTTGATTCAATTACAACAAAAACGACAGCCATAAAGCAAAAATTTATTTTCCATTAACTGATTTGCCAAGGAATTGTTAGAGAATTTATAAACTGACCATACGGTTTGGAATTGTTCTGGTTCAGAAAAAAAAAAAATCTTTTGTTAAGACGCCAAAATCCCTTTCCAATCATCTCCGAATAAAAAGCATACAAGCAAGCTCTGATATTATTAATGGTCCATAAAGCGATCTTTATTTTCTTCGGAAGCCTAGACAAAACATAATAAAGAATTTTTTTTTATATACACTAACAAACAATTCACCATCGAAAAAACAAATAAGCTTCAAAAATGTTACTGACTGTGAATTATCATATTTCTCTCTCCTTGAAATTTACATAAAAAATTTTTATTGAAAAACTTCTAAGTAAATACGAAAAAGGAAAAAATAAAGCAGCCGCTTCTTTAGGTTATTTTTTCTTTTATTAAAAAAAAAAAAGTTAAATTAAAAAAAAAAAGAGTAAGTTAGTCTATTAATTTATTCTTTTTTTTTTTTTTGTTAAATTTCTCTTTAATTACTTAAATACTTAGTTATATTCTAAAACATTTATCAAAATAAAAAAAATGAGGAAGGGTAGAGATTTAAAAAAAAAATTCTAACTCAAGTTATAATTTTTAGGCCACATGATAGAAAGAAGAAGTGTTTGAGTAAATTAAAAATTTTTAAGTTGACTTAAAATAATTATACAGTATTTCTGAATTAATTCATACACAAGGAAGGAAGCAGGTGCAGCCAAAATTAAAGCCTCCGATTTTGTTACAATTAATGAGACGTTTCGAGAAAACTTTATTTCCTCATCATCAGTCTTTCAAATTGTATTTGTCCCGGAGTTGTTAAAAGGGCACAATACATTGACTTGTTCAGTGAGAATCTCACTGAACAAGTCAATGAATAACACACCCATAAAGAAAATACATAATAAATGTATTGCCTTTTAACAACTCCGGGACAAATACAATTTGAAAGACTGATGATGAGGAAATAAAGTTTTCTCGAAACGTCTCATTAATTGTAACAAAATCGGAGGCTTTAATTTTGGCTGCACCTGCTTCCTTCCTTGTGTATAAATCAACAGCCACATGCTTCATTGGTTCTTAATTCATAATTTAACGATTTGGCCAATTCAACAATTTCATTTAATCCCCGGGTTACACCGACCGTCTTTTTAAAAGTTTACTTTACTCATCTAAACTACTTTTTATATTAATACAATTCAATTTTCCCTATCGATAATAATAAATAATTTGTGTTTAAGGCACATTTCAGATAGCGCGGTCCTAGGATTTGATTTTAGGGAGGATGGGGGGTAATAGTCCCTATTATTATTTTTTTATAAAATGACAAATTTATAAAAATAAGTGTAGTAGGCCTATTCTATAAATTTGTTCACAAAAAATTTCATTTACTTACGAGTTTCCTTTTTTTATGAGGTATGTCTTTGTGGCTGGACGTATTATTAAGGAGTCAAAAAAAATCCAAGACATAGGCAGCCAAAATTATTTCTTTTATTATTGCCGTTCCAGACTGACGTTTCGGCCACTGGTCTAGGCTCTAGTCTCTAGGCCACTGGTCTAGGTCTAGTCTCTGAAGATGGCCTAGACCAGTGGCCGAACGTCAGCCTGGAACGGCAATAATAAAAGTTTCCTTTTTCGAAAATTCGACAGCAACGGAAACACTCTTAATTTAAATGATCAATTGCTTGGATAAAATTGCAATAAAATAAAATAGCCGTAATAGTTGAAGCCCTTAAAAATCAATGGCCGAAAACAACATCAATATAAAATTTATTTCTATAAATAGGGAATATATTTGAATTTTCAAAAAAAAAATAAAAAATAAAATAAAAACATTTGTCTAAAACAACTCAACTATTAGAGATATTCAATTAAATACATGTAGGTCTAATTATATATTTAATCATAGCGGTCCTTGGGGGGGGGGGGGTTCTATGAGGGTTATAGCTCCCCCCTCCCCTTCCAGAAGACCTTAACTTCCACTAGATATTTTGAGTTCGAGCGTTTCTAACGCGTCAAAAACGCGGCCTTAGAAACGCGTCAAAAACGCTCGTGTAGAATGGGCCTAAGAGGTAAATGCCGAATCAGGAAAAGTTTTTTACTCATATTAATATTAGTAGGTCCTATATAATAGTACGATCCAGGTATACATCGTATTTCTGTTCCAAAGTATTGCTTCAGCTATATATTTCCATACATTTTCAAGAAAATTTAAAAATAAATAATAATTAGCCACTTATACAAAACTTCGATGTAGATTAAGATTACGTTAAGATATTCTCCATTTCAATATATTTTATTAATATCCTTCCATGATTCCATTCTCTCTTGTAAAGTTTTTGTTAATTATTTATTCCAGCTATTACAGGTTGATTTCGCATTTCACAATCATTTCCATTTGATCGCAATTTCCATTAAATCCTTTTCATTTTGATATGATTAATAAATATAATTTTACAAATTAAAAAAAAAATCATTTTATATCCAGTTAAATGACTTTGTTGCGTTGAAAAATAAAATATTAATTAAACAAATATTATTGATAATTAAATTAAAAGTCTGGTGTGAGTGGTCGCACCAGTTGTTTTATGTGAGATATATTTAGTTTCCACCGATATATTAAAATTCAAGATGTAAAATTTCTAAACATGGGAATTTTGTTACCATGGCAACCAATCTCTCTCATCTTTCCTATGAAGTACCAGAGTAAAGTGTGTCTTCAAACAATTTTTAGAGCAAATTGAGAATATACTTTTTAAAGAGCATCTAAAAAATAGTTGATTTATGAATTTTGAGAAAAAAATGAATGTGAGTGAATCTCTAAACTGCGGACAAATAATGAAATATGAAACAAACCCTCCTACGCGGACAAATTTCTTGAATCCATATGACGCAATTTATTTTTTATTGACAAAAATCATTTTTTTTTTAATATGATGAAAAGACATGCTAAATTTCATAAATTAGAATATGTATCATTAGTGATGCAAACGAATTCGCTTATTTCAAAATAAGTTTGTCAACAATCTTATTAAGCCTCACAACGAAATTAAGCTTACTTGAGATGAATCGAGTTAATTTAGTAAACGTCTGTAATCTTTCTTTCTGGAATGATTAATGAAGCGATCAATAATTTATTTATACTTAAGACTTGCGTAGTGTTTACACTGTAAGCAATGTAAATGCCCTTTTATAAACGGTTGGATAAATATATCAATCTATTTTTCATTATTTTTTCAAATGATAAATTATTTTTTGAATGAAAACAATTTTTTTTATAAAATAAATTTTCTCTTCTTTAATGAGTAAAACAATTAAGAACCTTTAAATATCGAAAATGATTTTTGTGAAATAAAAAGCCATATAATATGATAAAGAGAGATAAATTACTTTACGGTAGAAAAAATAAAAAAAAATTTAAATTAACAAATATTCATTTTTGGTTTTTCATACATCAATTAAACTAAATTTTATCATGCAGAAAACCAATCAGAGGATTAAAAAAATTCTAATATATCGTATTTTTTTTTTTTTTTTTTTAATTCATCAGCTCTTGGATATGAACTTATATTTGTTTATTTTTTTTTTCTTTTTACTAAAATTAAAAAAAAATCCATTTAGACCTTTCGATAAGAAAAAAATAAATCTGTAATATCCGATTTTTCAATTTTTATATCAAGTCTTTCTCATGATGATAAATTTAAATATTTCGATTATTTTTATTAATCTACGTCTTATCATTGACGGTTCAAGGAATTTTTGTCCGACTAATTTTCAAAACTTAATCTACTTGAGATCTTTTTCCAGTAACTATGATAAATATTCCGCTATTTACATGGAATTTTTTTTCACCCATTGTTAATAAAATAATTCCCCCCCCCCCCCCCCCCCCCCCCCGCAATAATATTATTTCAGTAGGCCTACTTTTTTTGTTTGTTTTGTTAACTTTATTTAGAGTCGTTAAGATGATGGATGAATTGAAATGAAGCTATCAAAAACATTCATTTTCCCAATGGAATTCAAACTAGGGATTACAATTTCGAGTCATAAAGTTAAAAGCAGTCGGTCGAGTTTAACTCACGTTGTAAGCTATATTTAGTATATACAGTTTAGAGAGAATTTTAAATAAAAAATATATGATGAAAGGCATTCTCTTTAACTTCCTATTAGGCAACTAAATCTAGTATTTTAATTATTAAAGACTGTCAAAAAGTAGTTTTATTTTTAGAAAATGGTTTTTTCACGTTTAATACATAATTTAGTACTTAAGAAAAATTTACATGTAAATTGACACCCCAGTTTGTTGACTTGCATTCGTGTTCCTATTATTTAGTATGGTATACATAGTCATTTACATAAACAATGCTTAAGCATTAAAAATGTCTAAAGCACGGCTTTTTCTCTAAAGTCATTTAGATTCCTTCCTTATTTATTCAAATTGGTAGTCAATATAATTTAAATAAATTTTTTTACTTCTGTTTAAAAGAATGGAAGTGTTACGCTAACCCATACACCAATCCCGAGGGCAATCCCCAATTTATGGTGTTAAATTTTAACGTCTGTTTTGAATTTTATATACACAGCTATCAATTTTTAGGAAAATAATATTCAAGTTTTATAGCTTTTGAGATATTTATCATTAGCATCGTAACAAGCTTATCAAAATCATCTTAACTAGCAGCTAGTAGATAGAATAGCTCTAGTAACTGCAATCCACCACATTCAAATTGGTTCAGTAAATTGAGTTCTGAGGCTAGTCCAACTTCCCTTTATATATTTAAGATAAAAGCGTTTCTTGAAATATAATCACGTCAAATGAACCTTGAAAGACAGGGGAATATTTCGTTGCCTACTGATGATTAAATTCAAAATATAGACTTTCGGAATTGAAGAATACAAAACGATATTTGACTATAATCCGCCCTTTTGCAATTTCGGAATTCAATTTCGAATTGAAAATACAAAACGATATTTACTATAATCCGCCCTTTTGCAATTTCGATTCAATTTCGGAATTGAAGAATACAAAACGATATTTGACTATAATCTGTCCTTTTGCAATTAATAAAAAAAAGTGATAAATAAAAATAAGCCTCTTTAAAATTTATATTATGTTCCATTAACAACTTTTTGATTTTTAGAAATAAACAATTACACGGGCCGACACGATTTTTGTAACACAAAGCTGAATACGACAGGGGGAGGAATGGGCATAGTCTGTTGGGGATATGGAATGGAGCAAGAGAATGACTTAGGGCTAGAGGTAAGTATAAATTAATTTTTTATTCGATTCCAACTCAGAAATTATTTATATTTATTGCGAATATATTATTGGCTGGTGCCATCTGGTCGAGTATTCATAAGCTTAATACAAAGGTGGTGTTGGTTCGATTCCTGGAAGCCACACGATCCACCAGCAAAAAAAATACTCACAGAAAATATTAATAAATCATATCTGAGTACTGGTGTAGTTTGTTTTAGGCCCATTCTTTTGGGGAGCGTTCCTAACGCCGCGTTTTAAACGCTTCAAAAGCGTCAAACAGAACTAAGGGGTTTAAATGAGTTTTGAACGTATTCGCTGGCGTTCGAGAGTTTCTAACGTCAGAGAAACGCGCCGTCAAAATGCATGCCCATTCTACACTTGGCGTTTTTAAAGCTTTTAACGGTGTTAAAACATAGTAAATAATCTACTAGCGCAGTCTGCAGTTGTATTTTACCAGTTTGTTTGGGCATCAACACAACCTGCTTGAATGAGATCCATCTTGGCTGTAAGGCAATTTTTTAGGTTATTACCCACGTTTGAAAAGCGTCAAAAATGTTCGTGTAAAATAGGCAAAACTTTAAAGCGTTTAAAAAGCAGAGTTAGAAACACACCAAAAGCGCTCTTGTAGAATAGGCCTTAGTGTTGGAGCTTGTGAATATATTATAAGCTTATATACTCGAATCTAAATAAATTTTAGGAAACAAATAGTCAATCTCTGATATCCATTGTTATCGGATCGTCCAGTTTGATGTCTATCCGTCGTCCCCCCAAATAAATTGTTACAAAAAAATTACACTTTTCGACCCCCACATATATGCCAAATATAAAATATGGCACTGAGCGACAGCTTGTTTTTAATTTCTCTGAACCTTTATCTAACATCAAGTCGCTATTAATAATTGAATAAATTGGTTTGTTAATTCAAAGTCTCTGCAAGACGTTTGTGATTTTTCCTGTCTTGATTTGAAAATCATACTCAGTCAACTTGAAATCTAAGCTTTAATTTGAAATTCCCCAGACTTGTTTAATTACAAGGAGCCGAAATAGAAATCAGGCTTTCAGGCTGGAGAGATTAGATGTGTCAGTCAAATATACGCTTCGATTAACTTCGGATTAAGTCTCTTTTAAATTGAAAATTTCAATATCTATTTAATAATAATCTTTTTTTTTTTATTGATAAAAAAAAGACAAAAACTACGATTTATAATCTGATTAGAATTCTTCAAATCGATGTCCATAAGACAAAAGCCATTTTTTTTTTCTTTTTCTTTTAACTGATGTTTTCTAATCTTGAATGGACATCGAATTACTTCGAGAGAGAGAATAAAAAGTGAAAAATAAATTGACTGCCAGATTCAGCTCACTGTTTCTTACTACTTGACTTTGGTTAGCCTGAAACATGTGGTTTGACATACTAAGTAAATCTTTATCTTGAGTGGCCCATCGGATGTCCTTTAGAAAATTTCTCAAAGTTCTTTTTAAAAGCTTCTTTAATGCTTAGTTAAGAATAAATACTTTTTTTCAACTTTTCACTTAGACAATATTAATTTTCTTCAAGGTTAAGATAGTCTAGTACTATATTTATTGTAAAAACAATAAATCACAATGAATAAAAAAAAGGTGCCATGAGTGACGCAAGACTTTTCTATAACATCGCGACAAAAGTAGATTCTATGGTAGCTGTAAAAGAAAAAAATTTTATTTTTACTTTCTTGGGATAACAATTTCTATATCTAGATTTAAAGGCGAACTCTACTTTATGATTATATCAAGTAAATTTTAGATAAGATTAAGCGACATATTTTATTTTTAACCATTTTGATTAAACTTGTAAAATTTTATTTATTCATTTAAGATAAAGAGATTTTCTTAGAAATGTAGACTGAATAAATTTATATGATGCCCGTGTTTAAGTAAAGTAAATAGACGGAGCTTCATCAACGATCCAAAAACTTCATTATTATTCAGTTAAGGAATACTTTATCTTTTGGAATTTACCATTTTAATTTGAAATTGTAAAGTACGTCTGCCGCCTTCGTCACGAATAAGTAAAATTAGGATGGTAGGTAAATTGAAAAAGCTTATTTCATTAAATAAATGCCTTGGCTAGAGTTAGAAGTCTTGTTTCTTGTTCTTATATACAGAAACCACAATGTACTTTTCAGGCACTGATTACTGTATGTCTACTATAAAGAAAATTTGTTGAGACGAAAAGATCTGATGAGAAGACATTCTTTTGAGTAATTAAGTAAGAAGATGTATGATAAATACATTCTTAAAGAAGGTTGTCTTTCCTTCTATAAATAATTAAATAAATAAATACATTTATTTACAAGTCCTAACAGACATTTTCGAAGGTTATACAACACAATACTACCTGTACTACGCTCAATAAATAAACAAAACTTCACACAACTATGTGACAAAATTTATATTAGATTTAATCATAAGGGATGAAGGTTTATAATCTCAATGATACTTGCTCTGCATTGTAGGACATTTGAGTGGTTTAAAGCAAGAGTGGCCCAAGTCAAAAAGTAAACAATTTTCTTATTTTTTCCTTTTTGGATAGTAAATCATAGTAGTTATTCAGTGTAATAATGAATTATGTCCGAATTTCAATACTAACCCGAATAAAAATTATTAAAAATGATCGAGGGATACACACACCCCGTCTGCATAGTGAACCTTGAGGGACACACAGGAATACACACGCCTGCACCAGGGACACACATTTTTCTTCTGGTTTTTTAATACTCATAATTTTTTCCCCACCCACTCAAACACACACATACACACAGTCTTTTCGGCAACTTAGGCTATATATATATATATTTTTTTTGGAATGGGTGCATAAGGTCCCAAGACCTATAATGACCAGTGGTCACATGCAGCCAGGAAGAAAATAAAAACAAAAGGAGAAGCATAAAAGGGGAACTCAACTGCGGGAACTGAGAAGATGCCTGTTGAGATTAGACTTGAGAGTCTGAAGATTGTAGGTTTTGGGGAAGATAGACGCAGGGAGCTTGTTCCAATCACGGAAAATCATGGGAACAAAGGAAGATTGGAATTGACTAGTTCTGTTAGTCATGATCTGAACAGAATAGGGATGCTGGGACGATGCCTCTCTTGTGTTCCGTGTGTAATTGTTGCATTGGGTGGGATAATTGATTTTAATTCGGCACAGCATTGACCATGGTAATACCTGTAGAAGAGAGTGTGTCGACACGAAATATATAAGACGAAATATAAGACATTACACCTATTTTAATAATATATATACTATAATATTGGGGGTCCAGGCATATTTATTAAAGCCATTTGGTATCCAAATGTCTTGAATAAAATCATCGGACTGCCTGGGGTCCGAATCCGCGACCCTTGGTATAGAAGGCTAGCCTGCTAGCAGCTACACCAAGGCCCGAGGGCCCGAAAATACTTAAAAGAAAAATGAAATAACAGGTTGTCTTAACACAATTTGCATTTTCTTACATTTTTTCTATCTTTGCAAATATAATTTAAGATTGGGAAAATCAACGACCGGTATATTTGAACGAAATATCAAATTATTGTTGTTTATTAAATATTAACAGAATGATGATGAAATGCTGATAAGTTGTGTGTAATTCTTTTTCATTTCTCTCTGTGATCAAAAGCCAATTTCGTCCCTCCCATGTTCGAGTATTAGCCTATCATTGTTTGTCCAGAGTAGATCGTCGATTGGATCGTTTCTCTATTCCCTTGATGATATTGGTCCTCATTTCTCGTTCCCATCACACAGTTCTAATGCCTATACCTACACTACTAGATTAGTTAAACGGACCGAGAGTCTAAATAAAACCTTAAAACCACGCTCGTAAATCATTCCATTCAATCTTCATGCAATTTTTCTTATTTATTCTTATGTCCTTTTTGAAAAGGACAGTAATGTTTTTAGTTATTTTCCTCTTAAAAAAAAAGTAAAAATTTCTTTTCACCATTTGCAAGGAAAGCTTTCTAAAAAGGTTTAAACTTAATATAGTTTGCAACTGTCACTTTGCTTTAGCTTGTTCATTTATTTAAAAAAAAAAAAGATATAAAAGCATAGAGAAATTTGAATTGCTTAAATGAATAGAATTCAACAGACTATTCTAATGTCTTTAATAGGTTTTTTACTTTCTCTTACCTATGTATATATGTAATATATATATAGAGAGAAAGTATTGGATTCATGTCAAAAATTCGATGTCGAGATTTTGATGGATCTTCACGTTTTGAGGTCCCCTGAATCCAAAAAAGTGGTTTTCGCGACATGGTCTGTCTGTGTGTGTGTCTGTCTGTCTGTGTGTGTGTGTGTGTGTGTGTGTGTGTGTGTGTGTGTGTGTGTGTCTGTGAACAAAATATCTCAAGAACGAAAAGAGCTAGGAGGTTGAAATTTTATATTTAAGTTAGGCACCCCCATGGGACGTGACACGAAGCTTTTGAACAAAATCGACCAAAAAGTACTAGTACTTTACTGATTCACTTTTTCAGTTTTTTTCGATTTTCTCAAAATTTGCTCCAACGATTTTTTTTTAAATTCATATATCAACTATTTTTTAGTTGCTCTTTAAAATGTATATTCTCATTTTGTGATTGAAATCTTCTGAAGACCACTTTACTCTTGTACTCCATAGAAAAGATAGAAGAAATGGTTGCCATGGTATCAAAATATAAACATTTTGCCATACTTATAAATTTTACATCTTGAATTCAATTGTACCCTACTGTCGGAAACTAAATACATGTCGACACAGAAAATCTGGTGTGACAAGCACAGTACACAACTTTCGATTACCGAAGGTAAGAGAAAGTTGTGTGCTGTGCGCCAGTCACACCAGATTTTATTCTATTCAGATCATCTATATTAATAATTATTTTACAAGAAGAAATGTTATGGAGAAAAGATAACCGACAACTTTAAAATAATTTATTTACAAATATGCTTAACGCAAACCATCTTCAGTGCATCAAATTATACGATTGCGGAGCGTTTTACAAAATTATAAAATACATGAGAAACCATTCAATATAGGGATGGGAGAACATCTGATAAGTAAGTCACTGAGGGAAAAATAGTATCTATATCTATATATAGCCTATAGGCTACATATGATACAATCATTTGCGTATGATTTAAAACGATTTCTCATATATATATTATTTTTTTCTCAGTGACTTGCTTATCAGATGCAGAGTTGGGCACCAACTAAATGTTGATTAAAAATTTAGTTAAAGTAAACAAATCATATCAAGAATCTAGTATGCTCTATTTAGTTTGAGTAAAAATTTAGTTAAACTAAAAATAACAAATCAGATTTCTGATATGATTAAATTAGTTTGAGTAAAAATTTAATCAAATTAAATTAATTTTAATCAGATAAATTAACTTAACTAAATTTTGATTAATATATATTTGTTAAGTATTTAATGATTTATTTTATAGTTTAGCAACTAGTGAGCCAAGGGCGGATCCAAAGGTGTTTCTCGGGGGAGGGGGTAATCTGGTGTGACTCGTCGCACAGCACACAATTTTTTCTTGATTTCGGTAATTTAAAGGCGCATTCTCTACTTGTTTGTCAGAATATAAATACAAATCAAATTTTTAAGTATTAATTTTTAAAATTTTACATTAAAAATAAAATTTTTTTTCGAAAAAAAAGTTTTTTTAATCTCGGGGGGAGGGAGGATCACCCCCTTACCCCCCTGTATCTGCTCTTGTAGTGAGCTGATTTTAAAAAAAATTGTGTGCTGTGCGACGAGTCACACCAGATTACCCCCCTCCCCCCGAGAAACACCTTTGGATCCGCCCTTGGCTCACTAGTTGCTAAACTAGGTCAAAAACTATAAAATAAATCATTAAATACTTAACAAATATATATTAATCAAAATTTAGTTAAGTTTAGTTATCTGATTAAAATTAATTTAATTTGATTAAATTTTTACTCAAACTAATTTAATCTTATCAGAAATCTGATTTGTTATTTTTATGCCGGGTTGCAAGAAAACAGTTCTGTAAACATTTAAAAGTCTGTTAGTAAACAGCTTTGGGCTTTAAAATTATAGGCTGTTCCTAAAGCAACTTTAAAGGAACCGTTAACTATTCCCTACTGTTAAGATATATAGATAGATGCAAAACGATTGGGCCCGCGAAAATGACAGCTTTCTATGTAGTTGGCCATGTTGGCCGCAAGGGCGCATTGTCAAATTGTATAATTTATAATAGTACCAAAATTATAAAATGAATAAAAATAGTAATTATATTTGTATTCTTTAAATTTTAATTGTTAATATTAGGTTACAAAACAAAAAATATTTAAATATCGTAAAATAAAAATAATAAATTCGTTGGTAGATCTGGCTGTCAGATGTTAAATTATAAAGAAACTGGGAATATACTATAACCTCACTTTTTCTCTTCATCGAATGAATATCTATAATAATTAATAATATCGCTTAATACGTTTCAGAAACTAAAGAAAACTCAATTAAATTAATGTATTTATATCTTACCCCTCTCGCGTGATAATCTAGTCACCAAATTCTTATTTATTTCAATGAAACTAATCAGGTTAGTGGATACTTTATAGTTTTAAGGTCCGAATTTCAGCATTTAGTTTATTGACAGCTTTTACGAACCAATCACCTTTAAATACGTTCTTGCAACCCAAAATTATTTAGCGGAAGGTTTAAACGACAAAAAGCGTTTAACGAACCGTTAAATACGTTCTTGCAACCCGGCATTAGTCTAACTAAATTTTTACTCAAACTAAATAGAGCATACCGTCATACGGGGTGAGAATGGTCAAAAATTCATATTTTCATTTATAACTCTTGCACCGTTTAGCAGAAAATAACGAAACTAAGTGGGATCATTGCTTAGTTTCTTGATTACTTACCCTGCGAATTATAATTTTTTTAGGTCTTAAGGAATCTGCATGACAATAAAATATGCGAGTGACCATACTCGCCCCGTATTTGGGGTGAGAATGGTCTTGCTAATTTTTAAGTGCAAAGTAAAGAGGATTTGGTCGGGATTAGTATGGTTAGAAAGAACAAAGTTGATAATTCAAAAATATAATATTAATTTTTTTTAATTTTTAAAACTATGAAAAAAATGATTAAGAAATTGTGACATTTCCAAATTGGCTGTTATCAAAAACAATCCATCCTCTTCTCTCTTTGGTGGGAGTAGAGAGGGTTTTTAAGACATCTTTCCTGTCCACAGGTGCTATCTCAGGTTTGTTCGCGAAGATAAATTTTTCTCCTTTTTTTCAGGAATAATATAGGGACTTCTTCGTCATTGTAGGTAGCCTCCCTGTTCTCTATCTCTTGACCGATAAAATGTTTCACACTCTTCTTACCCCTCATTATTACTAATACAAACTTTTCTGGTCTGAGGAAGGTGCACCTTCATCGTTTTCCACCTCAACTCGGTAATGATTTTCGATGACCATTCTCACCCCAAAAAACACTGAATTTTACAATTTTTTAAATAATTTTTTCTATAAATTAAACTGTATTACTATTAATAATAAGCAACTTACCAATAGTTGACCAACAAGTTGGTCGTGCACCACGAGACGTTTTAAGATAATCTTCCAGCCTGTGCTAACTTGACAACCAAAGTTATACCGACTTAACAAAATATGAACAAATATCCCTAATTTCCGATTTTTTTTTAAATTATATTTTATAAAAAAAAAAATTACCAAAACCAACTACCTCTTGAATAAACATGATATACATTATTGCCACAAAAAAAAAATAGCAAAAATACAAATTCAGAACATTCTACCGCTTAATTTCAATTATTCCTGCAAAACGACCATTCTCACCCCTCAGACCATTCTCACCCCGAAAGACGGTACTAGATTCTTGATATGATTTGTTTACTTTAACTAAATTTTTAATCAACATTTAGTTGGTGCCCAACTCTGATCAGATGTTGTCCCAACCATAAATAGAATGGCTTCTCATGCATTTTATAATTTTGTAAACGCTCACAATCGTATAATTTGATACACTGAGGATGGCTTGCGTTAGGCATACCGAAATATCAAATATCTACAAATAAATACGAATAAAATCTCAAAGTGGAAAGCAGTCGCTGGTTATCTTTTTTTCTATAACCTTAATTCAATCGACCCAGCATACTAGGTTAATTTTACAAGAAATTTCTAAATAAATATTTCATTCATCCCTTTTTTTTAAGGATTTTGATGGAAATCCCCGTTTCGAGTCCAAAAAAGTTGGTTTTGCAAAATGGCCTGTGTGTGTGTGTTGGTATGTTTGTTCAAAATTAAGCAAAAAGGAAATGATCTATGAGTTTAAATTAGGTACTCTCTGAGGTTTAATACTTTACTGATGTACTTTTTCAAGATTTTTCCTCAAAATTTGTTCTAATAATTTTGATTAAAATTCATAAATCAATTATTTTTTAGATGTTCTTTAAAATGTTTATTATTCTCATTTTGCCTTGAAATTGTTTGAAGCACACTTTACTCTTGTAGCCTACTTCAAAAAGAAGGAGAAATACAGAAGTTGCAACGGTAATAAAATTTTTTCTATCTTTATAAATTTTATTGTACATCTTGAATTCTAATGTACTACCGGAAACTAAATAGATGTATGGCATAAAAAATCTGTGTAAAGAATACTACTTTCAATTACCAAAGGTAAGAGAAAGTTGGGTGCTGTGCGACCTTCACACCATATTTTTTTAATAATATAATAATTTTTATTGAACATTTTCATATTATTCTTTAAAAAATAAAATGATATCAAACCTTAAAATTTAATGGAAAAACTGAAACAATTTAATGATGAGGCAATAAATTTGACTCGAAATGTCTCAAATAAGAGAGAGGTTTTGATTTTAGCTGATCCTGGATTTTTTTTAAAGAAAAACGGATACAATTAATGTGTTAAATATATTTCATATAAACTCTTAGCAAAATATTATATTTTAAAAAATGTCAACTATTAAATTTCTGACATTTCTGACATTTGGACCCGCATACATGATGGAATTGTTGAACAAAGAGAATTTCGCTTGAATAATCACTGGAATTTATTGATCAAACTAACGTGAATAGATCCTCCCTTTCGACTCAAGAGACACAGTGGACACATGGGAATTTTTTTCAAAGAAGAATATCGAGACAATTTTTTACCTTCTTATAATAAATTGGATGTAAATGATTATTTTCTTTATATCGTCTAGTTATTCATAGTTTTTTAATTATTAATAAATTAATTTCGTTAAATAAAAAAAAAATAAAATAAAAAAAACGGGGAAAGAAGTACAAAAAAAAAATGATTAAAAAAAATATTTGTTCTATTAAGAAATAATACAGAGCATTGTGGTAACATTAGTAATGGAAGCGATTCATGAAATAAAGAGGATTCACTATATCTATGTTCATTAAAACTCAATCACTTAAAGTTATAATTTATTAAATAGGTGAGAGCGATTCAAATTGGAATGCCATACATGATCTTTGAAATAGTAGATTCTATTCTGACGTCGTTATCATTTTAAATTTATAGGAGACAAAAGATATTCGTTATCTATAGGCTATATCATGCTCGGGTTCGTGAAGAAAATACATATAATTAATATTTACTAAATTAAACAGATAGGGGTGCCATAAAATATTTAATTATAATAAAATTTCTAATTACAATATGCAGTTTTTAAAAATTTTAAATAAATATCAAATAATTGCAATTTTCCAAAAGGAAATTAACTGGAATATACATAGATAAGAGACATTGAATTTCAACGGAAAATTTTAATCAGTTTACTTCTAATACAACTTGTTCCATCAATCTTCCAAAGTTGAAAATTAGATTACTTTCAAGAGAATATATAGAATCAATACTTATGACCAGAGGTAATTCGATTCACAGAACGTCGATCATCTAAATATAGACTAATAGTTATTTAAAAAATTATTATCATAGATTTATTTAAATTTAAATAAAGAAATAGTTATTTATTATTTAAGGCTCAACTACTTAGGGGTGGGAGTCTGAATATTATGGTGAATGGTGTACTTTTAAAAATGTGAAATGTATGTTAACCCAATTTAATTCGCTCTTACCTATTTAATAAATAATATAAATAATATTTAATAAAATATAATATTTTGATAAAAGTTTATATGAAATATATTTAACACATTAATTGTATCCGTTTTTCTTTAAAAAAAAAAATCCATGATCAGCCAAAATCAAAACCTCTCTCTTATTTGAGACATTTCGATTCAAATTTATTGCCCCATCATTAATCGTTGATTCATTAAATTGTTTCTGTTTTTTCATTAAATTCTAAGGGTAAATGATGATTTTCCTCATAGAAGATTCACCCCATGATTCTTGGTTTGATATCATTTTATTTTTTAAAGAATAATATGAAAATTTTCAATAAAAATTCATATATTATTAAAAAATATGGTGTGATGGTCGCACAACACACAACTTTCTCTTACCTTCGGTAAATGAAAATATTATTCTTTTGAAAACATTTTATTACCGTGGCAACTTCTGTATTTCTCCTTCTTTTTTAAGTAGGCTACACGAGTAAAGTGTGCTTCAGACAATTTCAAGGTAAAATGAGAATAATAAACATTTTAAAGAACATCTAAAAAATAATTGATTTATGGATTTTGCAAAAAATTATTAGAACAAATTTTGAGGAAAAATCTGAAAAAGTACATCAGTAAAGTACTAAACCTCAGAGGGTACCTAATTTAAATTCAAACTCATACGCAAATGATATAATATAATTTTAAGTGATTGTGTTTTAATATATCAAAATCTAGATACTGAATTCACTTTGTTTCATATATCACTCTTTGCTTTCACTAATGATGAATTTTTTAAGACATACAAAGAACAGAGAGACTGTCTGTCCCAGCTCGGGTAGCTCGTGGTTTAAAAAAATATCGCCATCCACGTACCCACAAGATGTGGGCCCCTGAGCGAATTAATGGATATAGCATATATTAAAATATAAATATTGAATGAATTATTTCATGAATGATACAAACAGAAAATTGAATTTTGAATAAGAAAAGCCTGATAAGAACATTACGAATAGCAATGTCTTCTTTATTTCCATATTCTTTCGACAAAATCGAAATCTTTTATACAGTATATGCAAATCTTTAAAAAGTAGAAGAGCTTTTGATTTCATGATTGAAATCATTTTTATAGTATAAATGCCTAAGGTAATATGTAATGCTTATTATCCCTTAAATTTGACAAGATACTCATTTTCCTCTATAATATCATTACCATGGTATACTCGTATTAATTAAAAAAAATATCAAAATAGCCCCAGCAACAAAGAATTTAATCAAATCACATTTCATATAGGTCTATACTGATTTCTAAAATTCTTAAATATTATGTATTAATAACTTTTTTTTTTACTTAAATAGAAATGCCTGAACCCACAATAGATAATATATATTACAACGGTTATCGTCAAAGTCTTAAATGGCCTAAGTTGCCGAAAAGACTGTGTGAATGTGTGTGTGAGTGTGAGTGTGAATGAGAAAAAAGTGTGAATGTTTAAAAAAAAAAAAAAAAAAACTTTTTTTAATATAATTTTCAATGTATTAAGTTGATTCACTTCATTCATATTCATCTATTAATATTTTTTTTAATAAGAATTAATGATTAATGTATGATTAGTTGGAAGACGCTCGTTTTTTTTTTTTTATTTTACAAAACAGCAAAAAAATCTGAAGAGAAAATTTAATGTTGTATTTCAAGTGACAAGTGACAGGTTCCAAGCTGCCTGCGTGTCTTCCCAATTATAGGCCTTAATTTCGATCAAACCTGACAAGCTTCATTACTGAATCGTGTCTACCGACGCCCCCAAACACATACTAATTGGCAAAAATTGGAAAATTTTTAGTTGTAAAAGTTCGTTGAAAACTCGAGCTCGAAAATAACAAAAATGTTGATATTTAATAAGTGTAAAAAGTGATGAGGAAATAAGAATAAATCAAAAGTGGTCAAATTAGCTTCAAAGTTAGCATATTAATATCGTAAATAAAATTATTTAGTATATGTGTGGTAAGTTGTATATGAAAGTAATCTAACTCGATATATTTCGGGCTATTAACCCATCTTCAGTAGTACATGTGACTGAGTGAATAAAAGAATAGATGCTACCAAGCAGGATGGATAGGAGTGGGGGGAGGAGTTGGGGAAATTTGTGAATGTTTGCTTGAGACTTGGGTTGTTACAAAGCAATAATTTGGAATTTTCTCTAATTCTCTGTTGTCTGTTTTTGCTTCTGAATTTTATAAGCAACCATTAGATATTTAATTTTCTACACGAATTGGAGGTCAACTTTTTATTCAAGATTTTTATACTTTTTTTTCCATATTTTTGCGCTTTTTTTGTCCGGTCTTTACTGATAAATCTTAATCTTTTAGAAATTAACAGTCAATATTGTGACAATATCGCATATATTGAGATGAGATATTAAATACTATGAATTTAAATTTGAATCATCCTGTATATATAAAAGAAATATCGAAGAAAGGAATATATGATCGTAAAAATGAACCCCCAATAGATAGGAAAAACTTTTATGATTGACACTCTATTGAATATATTACGCGACTTATTTTTATTTTATTTCTATTTAATAGCTATTAATATATGAATAAAAACGGAAAGTGTTAGTGAAAATATCTGAGTGATAAAATAATACAAGGGCAAGTTTTTACTCTCTTTTAGGAAAATTTTTGTTTTTTGAAATCTAATCTTTTTAATTAGTTGTAAAATGTTATTTTTTTTTTTTGGAGTCCGCACTTTCATAGATTTATAACTGAATTAATTATAATAAAAAATTAACGCCTGAAAGAGACAGCGCATCAGTGCAAAGTGCTTCTGGCTCTCTGACCCTTTTTTCCCTCCCTACATTAGTTTAATAAAGAAAAACTTAGAACAGTCATTTATTTTTTTTTTTTTAGAGTTTCTACCCATTTCAAATAATGACTATCATGAACCAGAGGCGTACCGAAGCAGTTGGGGGCCTGGGGCGGCACTAGAAGAGGGGACCTTTATACATTTTGTACCAGAGGTGTAAGCTAATATTTAATTTTTTTTTTTGGGGGGGTGCTCATCTTGGGGGTAAATAAATAAATATACCTCTCCTCCATACACAAAAATATTTTTAAAATACCTTATATCCCTGAACCCCAAGGGGTCAGAGCCTCTCAAAGAGAAATTTTCATTAAATTCTGTTTTTTACTTTCTCTTACCTCTATATGTATGTTAATATATATAGAGAGAAAGTACCGTATTAGATTCATGTCAAAATTCGATGTCGAGATTTTGATGGATATACAAGTTTTGAGGACCCCTGAATCCAAAAAAGTGGTCTCTCTGTGTGTGTGTGTTCAATTTTAAGCATGAAGGAATTGAGCTATGAGGCTGAAATTTTATATTTAAGTTAAACACCCCCGGGACAGTGAAAATAAGCTTTTAATCAAAATCGGCCAAAGAGTACTAGTACTTTACTGATGTACTTTTTCAGTCGACAAGAAGAAATAGGACAGGCCGGCCCGTCGCACGGTCTGACGCATGTTGAAAAGAGGAAGAAAGAGACAGATCTACGGTACTAATATTATTTACGATACATATTGGACGGTTCAGGCATATTTATTTATACGATTTGGCATCTAGTTTAAAATAATTACATTTTTACTAGGATGGGGACCGAACTTCTGATCAATAGAACAAGAAGCGGCTAAATACCAAAAATATATTTAATATTATCATAATGAATATATATTAGTGCTTGTCTATTTTTGTGAGATTAAACTTCTCCATTTTTTTTTTTTCAACAAACTTTTGTATAATAAGATAACTCTAAAATTAAACGTATGTTCAATTTATTTATCATTATGATTAAAAACTCCCGTGAGAAATCTTGAGTAGATTATGGACATTAAATGGTCCAAGGGTTAAAACGCTCGAGGGTTGCTAGCAAGAAATTGTTGCTTCCTTGAGAGAGTCTCTTGTGGCTGAACGTGGAATGCAAGCAAGCTTAAGGGACCAAGCTCAAACATCTCTTCTATCTCTAATACACTAGTAAATATATCATTCTTTTTTCATTCTCTCTAAAAAAAATTCACTTTTTGATTTATTTCTTTAAAAAATTTATTTTCAAAATTAATAATTTTAGAAATTGCTGAGTCTCTCTTTCTAAGCATCTTCTGCCAGCTGGAAAACAATTTTAACTTTTTCTCATTGAGCCTAGAAAACGTCATTCTTTATCGAATAAAATATATTGGCCTGAAAAGTCCGTCCTTTCTTTTCTCTCTTCTAATATTAAAAATAAATTTATTCTCAAGTATAGTTATATTTCTAATTTTATAAATTATATTCTCGAACATACAAGAGCTCACAAAATGTGAGTGACACCTGTAGCCTCTTCAATTTTCTTAAATCAAAATAATAAGTTCTTGTTTCTTTTTTTCAGATAGATAATTCTTGAATAGAAATTCTATTCCATTAGAGGCAAGAGAAGATTCCAATTTATTTTCCCTTTTTTTTTATTCTTTAAAAAAAGAAATATGATAAATCCAATCATGAAACAAAAACATTTTCGCATGAGAGTCATTCGTCCTCAATCGTCGAGTATTGATTTCCTTCCATAGTTATTGCGCATCGTTGAGACGAAAGCCGCCTGTTTTGTTCTTGAACCATTAAAAGATCTATTTTCAACTTTTTGGAAAAATATTTACATACTTATAAAAGTTGAAAACAAGCTTATATCAAATTATATTTTTCTTCTTTTAAGTAAGATTTTTGTTTTTTTTATAAAAAATTTTATAAATAAATCGTAAGCTGGTCTATTGTAGTAACAAGTGCAATTTATTTTAAAAAGAAGAAATAGAGTTATTTTAAAAAATTCTTTAACAGTGCCAAAATTGATTCAGCGCTAGAATTCCCATATAAATGATGTTGACATTCATAATATAATCATAAATGTATAATCCATTCAAAGCTTGAGGGCTTTACATCTATATATTTACTATAAAAATATTTAAACTACTCAATTTTGGAATGTTTTTTACAAAACTAAAGTATCCTTTATTTAAATACTTTTGTAGAAATATGCATTTTTTTATATTAAAAATATATTCAAAAGAGATCGAAGATAGGCTTACTTATTTTCCCTCAAATAAATAATGTAAGTAGAATAACTTTTGGAAATGGAAATGAAGAAGAAGTCAGAACATTTTTTTCTCAGGGGGGGGGGGGGGGACCAAATACAAGATCTTTTTCGGTATCTGAAGAATTTACTAGAATTTACGATAAAATATTCATTTTCCATTTAATATTTAGGCTATCATACTAATAATACTGGGAGATTTGTGAGCTTAAAAGGGGATCCCATACCCCTAATATGAATAATGATAGCCTAAAACTATTTCCTAAAAATAACTTCATGGAAATTTGTTTGCCCTCCTCTGCAGGTCGTTGACTATTCTCAGGGAGGGGCAGGGAGGGGGGGGGGGGATAATGCACCTTCAACTCTCAGTTCCGATGCTATAGTTAATATTTTTATAAACTCTTTTTTTACTTTTTTTATTCGTGTTGAGCTTTCAAGAGCTTTAAAAATTCGATCAACTTCAATTTCTTTTAAATAAAAAAGAAAATATTTAAACTTTATAAAAGAGGATTTAAATACTACATAGAAGATTTCAATAGCAACTTTTAGAACCAGTGGCGCAACCAGGGGGGTTTTTAGGGTTTTAACCCCCCCCCCAGAAGAGAAAAAAAAATTCAAATTTCTATATATTATTACAAATTATTAGAAAAGAAAAAAAAAATTGTATCCTTTTTATTATAAAAAAAATAATTTCTTAAAAATATGTTTATTTTATTTAAAAAAAATTTTAACAAAAATGAAAATTGCTTATTTTTCGTAAAGTATTAATATAAAATATATATATTATATATAAGAAATAAAAAAAAAACTAATTCTTTTGTTATTTCTCCTAAATCATAAAAAACAAAAGACTAATATAAGTGTGTCTGGCTGGGTTCAATTTAAAGCATGAAGGAATTGAGCTATGAGGATGAAATTTTGTATTAAAGTTACACATCTCCCTGGACCGAGAAGGTCCGATGTCGGCGGACCCGAGCCATTGGGGGGGGGGGGATGGCAGGAGCCGAAGACCCCCATCTAGGCTAGGCGCTCCGGCCGCCTAAGAGGCAGTGGCGTACCGAGGGGGGAGCGAGGGGGCGGTCCGCCCCACGCCCCGAGCCGGCATAGGCCCCCATATATTTATAAAAAAAAAAATTTAATGAAAATTTCTCTTTGAGAGGCGCCGGGGCCCTTAGGGCTCAAGTAAAAATGGGAAAATTTAGATAAAAAAAAGAAAATTTAATGAACATTTCTCTTTTAGAGGCCCCGGGGCCCTTGGGGCTCAAGTAAAAACAAAATTTAATGAAAATTTCTCTTTGAGAGGCCCCGGGGCCCTTGGGGCTCAAGTAAAAACAAAATTTAATGAAAATTTCGCTTTGAGAGGCCCCGGGGCCCTTGGGGCTCAAGTAAAAACAAAATTTAATGAAAATTTCTCTTTGAGAGGCCCCGGGGCCCTTAGGGCTCAAGTAAAAATGAGAAAATTTAGATAAAAAAAAGAAAATTTAATGAACATTTCTCTTTGAGAGGCCCCGGGGCCCTCAGGGCTCAAGTAAAAACAAAATTTAATGAAAATTTCTCTTTGAGAGGCCCCGGGGCCCTTGGGGCTCAAGTAAAAACAAAATTTAATGAAAATTTCTCTTTGAGAGGCCCCGGGGCCCTTGGGGCTCAAGTAAAAACAAAATTTAATGAAAATTTCTCTTTGAGAGGCCCCGGGGCCCTCAGGGCTCAAGTAAAAACAAAATTTATTGAAAATTTCTCTTTTAGAGGCCCCGGGGCCCTTGGGGCTCAAGTAAAAATGGGAAAATTTAGATAAAAAAAAAAACAAAATTTAATGAAAATTTCTCTTTGAGAGGCGCCGGGGCCCTTAGGGCTCAAGTAAAAATGGGAAAATTTAGATAAAAAAAAGAAAATTTAATGAACATTTCTCTTTGAGAGGCCCCGGGGCCCTTGGGGCTCAAGTAAAAACAAAATTTAATGAAAATTTCTCTTTGAGAGGCCCCGGGGCCCTTGGGGCTCAAGTAAAAACAAAATTTAATGAAAATTTCTCTTTGAGAGGCCCCGGGGCCCTTGGGGCTCAAGTAAAAACAAAATTTAATGAAAATTTCTCTTTGAGAGGCCCCGGGGCCCTTGGGGCTCAAGTAAAAATGGGAAAATTTAGATAAAAAAAAGAAAATTTAATGAACATTTCTCTTTGAGAGGCCCCGGGGCCCTTGGGGCTCAAGTAAAAACAAAATTTAATGAAAATTTCTCTTTGAGAGGCCCCGGGGCCCTTGGGGCTCAAGTAAAAACAAAATTTAATGAAAATTTCTCTTTGAGAGGCCCCGGGGCCCTTGGGGCTCAAGTAAAAACAAAATTTAATGAAAATTTCTCTTTGAGAGGCCCCGGGGCCCTCGGGGCTCAAGTAAAAACAAAATTTATTGAAAATTTCTCTTTTAGAGGCCCCGGGGCCCTTGGGGCTCAAGTAAAAATGGGAAAATTTAGATAAAAAAAACAAAATTTAATGAAAATTTCTCTTTGAGAGGCCCCGGGGCCCTTAGGGCTCAAGTAAAAATGGGAAAATTTAGATAAAAAAAAGAAAATTTAATGAAAATTTCTCTTTGAGAGGCCCCGGGGCCCTTGGGGCTCAAGTAAAAACAAAATTTAATGAAAATTTCTCTTTGAGAGGCCCCGGGGCCCTTGGGGCTCAAGTAAAAATGGGAAAATTTAGATAAAAAAAAAGAAAATTTAATGAAAATACCCCTTGGGGTTCAGGGATATACGGTATTTTAAAAATGTTTTTGTGTATGGAGGAGAGGGATATTAAAAGATGACCACCCCCCCCAAAAAAAAAAAAAATTCAATATAAGGCCCCCTCTTCTAGTTCCGCCCCAGGGCCCCAACTGCCTCGGTACGCCTCTGCAAAGAGGGGCTGCGCGTCTAGTCAAAACCCCCCCCAGGAGCAAATCCTGGTTGCGCCACTGTAGAACGATGTGAATTTAAGTAAAATAATGAAATAAAAACAAGAGAAATAAATTCCTTCTCATGCTCTTTTGAATGAATTAATAGGTTTCTATTTTAAACAAATAAATTTGCTTTGTTTGGAAGCAGACGGTCTGAATTGATTCTTTGTCATAAGCAGAGTCCATTACACTACACCGGATTGAACTCTCATGTTCATACAACTTTAAACTTTATAAAAGAGGATTTAAATACTACATAGAAGATTTCAATAGCAACTTTTAGAACCAGTGGCGCAACCAGGGGGGGGGTTTTTAGGGTTTTAACCCCCCCCCCCCCCAGAAGAGAAAAAAAAAATTCAAATTTCTATATATTATTACAAATTATTAGAAAAGAAAAAAAATTGTATCCTTTTTATTATAAAAAAAATAATTTCTTAAAAATATGTTTATTTTATTTAAAAAAAATTTTAACAAAAATGAAAATTGCTTATTTTTCGTAAAGTATTAATATAAAATATATATATTATATATAAGAAATAAAAAAAAACTAATTCTTTTGTTATTTCTCCTAAATCATAAAAAACAAAAGACTAATATAAGTGTGTCTGGCTGGGTTCAATTTAAAGCATGAAGGAATTGAGCTATGAGGATGAAATTTTGTATTAAAGTTACACATCTCCCTGGACCGAGAAGGTCCGATGTCGGCGGACCCGGAGCCATTGGGGGGGGGGGGGGGGATGGCAGGAGCCGAAGACCCCCATCTAGGCTAGCGCTCCGGCCGCCTAAGAGGCAGTGGCGTACCGAGGGGGGGGGAGCGAGGGGGCGGTCCGCCCCACGCCCCGAGCCGGCATAGGCCCCCATATATTTATAAAAAAAAAAAATTTAATGAAAATTTCTCTTTGAGAGGCGCCGGGGCCCTTAGGGCTCAAGTAAAAATGGGAAAATTTAGATAAAAAAAAGAAAATTTAATGAACATTTCTCTTTTAGAGGCCCCGGGGCCCTTGGGGCTCAAGTAAAAACAAAATTTAATGAAAATTTCTCTTTGAGAGGCCCCGGGGCCCTTGGGGCTCAAGTAAAAACAAAATTTAATGAAAATTTCGCTTTGAGAGGCCCCGGGGCCCTTGGGGCTCAAGTAAAAACAAAATTTAATGAAAATTTCTCTTTGAGAGGCGCCGGGGCCCTTAGGGCTCAAGTAAAAATGAGAAAATTTAGATAAAAAAAAGAAAATTTAATGAACATTTCTCTTTTAGAGGCCCCGGGGCCCTCGGGGCTCAAGTAAAAACAAAATTTAATGAAAATTTCTCTTTGAGAGGCCCCGGGGCCCTTGGGGCTCAAGTAAAAACAAAATTTAATGAAAATTTCTCTTTGAGAGGCCCCGGGGCCCTTGGGGCTCAAGTAAAAACAAAATTTAATGAAAATTTCTCTTTGAGAGGCCCCGGGGCCCTCAGGGCTCAAGTAAAAACAAAATTTATTGAAAATTTCTCTTTTAGAGGCCCCGGGGCCCTTGGGGCTCAAGTAAAAATGGGAAAATTTAGATAAAAAAAAACAAAATTTAATGAAAATTTCTCTTTGAGAGGCGCCGGGGCCCTTAGGGCTCAAGTAAAAATGGGAAAATTTAGATAAAAAAAAGAAAATTTAATGAACATTTCTCTTTTAGAGGCCCCGGGGCCCTTGGGGCTCAAGTAAAAACAAAATTTAATGAAAATTTCTCTTTGAGAGGCCCCGGGGCCCTTGGGGCTCAAGTAAAAACAAAATTTAATGAAAATTTCTCTTTGAGAGGCCCCGGGGCCCTTGGGGCTCAAGTAAAAACAAAATTTAATGAAAATTTCTCTTTGAGAGGCCCCGGGGCCCTTAGGGCTCAAGTAAAAATGGGAAAATTTAGATAAAAAAAAAAAATTTAATGAACATTTCTCTTTTAGAGGCCCCGGGGCCCTTGGGGCTCAAGTAAAAACAAAATTTAATGAAAATTTCTCTTTGAGAGGCCCCGGGGCCCTTGGGGCTCAAGTAAAAACAAAATTTAATGAAAATTTCTCTTTGAGAGGCCCCGGGGCCCTTGGGGCTCAAGTAAAAACAAAATTTAATGAAAATTTCTCTTTGAGAGGCCCCGGGGTCCTCAGGGCTCAAGTAAAAACAAAATTTATTGAAAATTTATCTTTTAGAGGCCCCGGGGCCCTTGGGGCTCAAGTAAAAATGGGAAAATTTAGATAAAAAAAAACAAAATTTAATGAAAATTTCTCTTTGAGAGGCGCCGGGGCCCTTGGGGCTCAAGTAAAAATGGGAAAATTTAGATAAAAAAAAGAAAATTTAATGAACATTTCTCTTTTAGAGGCCCCGGGGCCCTTGGGGCTCAAGTAAAAACAAAATTTAATGAAAATTTCTCTTTGAGAGGCCCCGGGGCCCTTGGGGCTCAAGTAAAAATGGGAAAATTTAGATAAAAAAAAGAAAATTTAATGAAAATACCCCTTGGGGTTCAGGGATATACGGTATTTTAAAAATGTTTTTGTGTATGGAGGAGAGGGATATTAAAAGATGACCACCCCCCAAAAAAAAAAAAAATTCAATATAAGGCCCCCTCTTCTAGTTCCGCCCCAGGCCCCCAACTGCCTCGGTACGCCTCTGCAAAGAGGGGCTGCGCGTCTAGTCAAAACCCCCCCAGGAGCAAATCCTGGTTGCGCCACTGTAGAACGATGTGAATTTAAGTAAAATAATGAAATAAAAACAAGAGAAATAAATTCCTTCTCATGCTCTTTTGAATGAATTAATAGGTTTCTATTTTAAACAAATAAATTTGCTTTGTTTGGAAGCAGACGGTCTGAATTGATTCTTTGTCATAAGCAGAGTCCATTACACTACACCGGATTGAACTCTCATGTTCATACAACTTTACTTTGAAACAACTAACAATTTAGAATCTGAATTAACTACCCGACTTAATTATCCAGCGAAAGATACTTAACTACACTTATAGAGATTCAACTATATGGTGTATAAATAAATCCTTTATCCTTTGGAATATCAATAGAAAATAATAAATCAATCAATAAATATTGTATCTAACTGCCTATTTTTACTTTCTTATATATAAATTATATATACTAAGTGAGAGAAACCACCGCATAGTGTGCCAGTGCACTTTTAGAATTTTATTCCATCCGTGTCAAATTATTAAAACCACCTCTTTCATTATGGAGGCCAGGACCCGCTAGTTATCTCAATATTTACAAAAAATAATTTGAAGAGAGAAAGCGATGAGAGATAAAACACTTCTGATGGATTTGTTAGATAACCTTTGCAAATTTCAAATTTATTTTTTTATATTCAAAGCTTGTCTCCTTTTCTTTTACCTATAATCGATCATCTTTCAATTTTCACAATTCATTTAGAATAAACTCTAGAGTCTGTAAAATGGACTAGAATAAGTGTGATAAATAACTCGTCTATTGTTTTTGCATCGTTAATATAGATTTATTATGATATTAGAGATATTTTTGGCGGAACAATTTATTTCTATACAGTATTAAATCAAAATAAATCCTGAATAAGTAACATACAAAGAACAGAAAGACTGCCTGTCCCAGTACGTGGATGGCGACCACGAGCTACCCGAGGCTCGTGGTCGCCATCCACGTACCCACAAGATGTGGGGCCCTGTGCGAAAATCGTAAATTTTAGTAATCTGCGTTATCTTTTACTTTTCATGTTACAATAGTACAAAATTCAATTTAACTCGAGCAATTATCGATATAATTTTGTAAAATTGAATTTTTCTCTTGCCGAAGGGTAAGAGAAAGTGGTGTGCTGTGCGACCAATCACACCAGATTTTTTTCTTTCTCTCCCTTTCTTAAAAAAAAAAGAAAGGCTGATAACTTGAGAATGGTAATTAACTTTTCCCTTTTTAAATCAAATTTATTCTCCTTTCTTAATTAATTATTAATTACATTTCTCAAAACTTATCTCTATTATATTCATTAAATGAAGGTTTACATTTTATTTTTTTCTTATTTACTCTAAGAGGGAATATTTATAGGCTATTTATAAGCTCATACCGGTAATGACCTATTTTAATTTGATGGTGTGGTTCTCTTTCAATTCTCAAATCTCAAAGTGTTCACGAGGAGATAGATGACTATCTACAGACTAGAAATGTAGGAAATGACTTTGACAAACTCTTCATCATCTTGGGACGACCGACCATAGAGTGCCATTTAGCATAGAAAGCATTCGAGCAATTGTCTCGGAATTTGACCGCATTACGAAAGGGTTGATTTTAATACAATGTTTGGACAAAGCAGAAGAATATAATTAGTACAATACCATTATTAAAATATGTGGTTACCATATCTTGCCGTTTCAAAAATTATTTTATTAGTTTTTTGATCATTATTATTTTTGCCAAAGTGCTCGCTAATTGACTTTAGATATTTTCAAGTCTCTTCCAAGGAGTCCTCTATCTGAGGTCGATAGATCAGCCGTGGATATGAAGCATTTAGAACACGAGCGTAGCCAGTCGGCTTGTTAGGGGAGGGGGGGAGCAACGAGATGGGGGGGGGGCAAAAAATAAATAGTCTATATCTCGAACATAGATTATTAATTATTATTATTATTAATTATTTTCCTTAGCTCCTAAGCTCATAAAAAAAATTTAATCGGTGAGTCTACGTTTTGAAAAAAATTTACAATGGGAAAAATATATATTTGTTTTTAATAGACAAAATATTTTCAGGACAAGACAGGGGGGTATTGCCCCCTGCCCTCCGCTGACTACGTCCAGGATTTAGAATATTCAAGTACTCACAGCTGGTGAGTAATTAGAGTGGCAATCAAAAGTTAACTGAATTTCGACATTTTTTTCTCCCATTTTTTTTTTTACTTTCTCTTACCCTATATATGTAATATATAGGCCTAGATAGAATGTATTGCGATCATGTCAATAATTCGATGTCGAGATTTTGATGGCTATACACGTTTTGAGGTCCCATGAGTCCAAAAAACTGGGTTCCGTAATTGGTCTGTCTGTGAACAAAATATCTCAGGGAATGAAAAGAGCTAGGAGGTTGAAATTTTATATTTGAGTTAGGCTCCTCCTGGAGCGTGAAAATAAGTTTTTAAACAAAATCGGTCGATAAGTAGGCCTACTATTACTTTACTGATGTACTTTTTCACTTTTTTTTCGATTTCCTCAAAATTTGCACCAAAGATTTTGATTAAAATTTATAAATCAACTATTTTTTTGATGCTCTTTAAAAAGTACAGTGAAATTTTTCGTGGAAATCGTTTGAAGTACACTTTATTGATGTGAAAGCATTCGTATCTCAGCGCCATCTATGAATTGCGTGGTCAAGTTTGGAACTTAGATTTAGGATCTAACTTGTAAGTTCCAAACTTGACCACGCTAAGGGCAACTAAATATATCTCGACGTAAAAAACCTGGTGCGACCGTTCCCACCAGATTTTTTTTAGATGCTTGACCAACAACTCTTTTTTTCGTCTATTGACGATCTTGAGTATAATAATATTTTATTCAAATTTCATTTTTTTATAATGAAACATCACTTGACCGACTTAACAATATCAAATCTCTAAAATGGAGATTTCAAATTATAAATTTATATATCTTATAATAACCTTATTACAGTGAGTAATTTATAAGCTAAATTATCTCTGTTATTTTGCCTTTTTCTAAACATAGTAGTATATTTTTAATAAAAGAAAAGCCTTTTATCTTCTAATTATTTTTTTTCAATATGGCTTCAAAAAGAAAAGAAAAATTTATTAAAGTGTAATTAATAATTGGAATATTTTTAAAGAGCTTATAATTTTTTTAATTAAAATAGCATTAAATGCTTATAGCCTGAGGCTAAATGTATTATAACTTATTATAATTTATTGAAAAAAATTTATATTTAGGCTCTACTTTTTTTTTTCAAAAGTTTTCCTTTTATAAATTTCTTTATTAATTGTAGACAAGAAAGTTCAAGTCAGAACTCCTTATTTAAGTTTGTCTTTCTTCCCTTAATCTCCATAATAATTAGTAATAATTTTATATAATAAAAAAAATTTTCATTTTTCTATTAGAGGTCTATATAAATATTGTTTTAAAATATACGTAAAGAACTGCATAAAATGATTAGAGAGATTACTATTATATATCAGCTTATGAAAAAATGATGATAACAACAATACCCCAAAAACACTCTCCCTGCATTAATCATCAACTCACAGGAAACAAAAAGCCACTCAAGTATATTAATGTTTTTGCTGCTTGCCTAAACTCCAAATGATATTTCCTGATTTCCTGTTAGTACAGCTTATTTATAAATGAATAATATTTTGTCATGATGAGATCAAGAGGTTACTCTAATAATAAATAATTTCGTTTAGATAACTAAAATGATTTCTTTATAACAAATAAAATGTATTATCCCCCCCGCCGGGGGGGGGGGGAGAAGTTGCCTGTCCCCCCCCCTCGACTAACCAGCCGCGGGGGGTCCCCGCCCCTGTCAGTCGGATGATTTTACCAAAGGGAGTCGGAAACGAGATGGCTTAAATCCCAATACTGCACACATAAAAAGTATAATTATTAAAAAAGGTCATAGAGTCTGTGGTGTCGGGACGAGTGTGCGAAAGAGTGTGTGTGTGTGTGGGTGAGAGTGAGAGAGGAGGGGAGGAAGTGGGGGAGAGTTTTTTTCAAAAAAAAAAAATGTTTTATTATTATTATTATTATTATTTTTTTTTTAATTTAAGGTCTTTTTCGGCATCGTAGATCATTTAGACCACATACTTAATTATTTCAATTGATTGGTATCCAATTAAATTGGAATAAATTTTTTTCGCCTGAGACGAGATGCGAGCTCTTGACCTTTGGCACCAGAATCTACTATTAATTTGGGAAGTGGGATTACATCTCGGATCATCTGAACCCTCCAAAAAATTTTCAGGTCACGGCCCTGGAGGGGGGGGGGCAGGGGGGTTTCAGATGATCCGAGACCTCCCAAATGAATAAATTTTAAAAAATATCATTACTGTATACAGGGTGTCCGGTAAAGAATGGATAACCTTGAAATGTCTTATAGTATAACTTATGGCCGTTCAGAAAAAAAATTGAAACAAAATATATCATAAGTAGTACCTAAGATATGATTTTTTTAAAAGAAAGGTCTAATTTTTTTACCTTGTTTTACTTTTATGAACACTACGATCAGAAATGAATGGATTCCATCGGTTTGTTGTTATTTTATTATTATACACGAACTATGCTAATAGATAAACAGTGAATAGTATGACTAGCTATTGCACTTTTTTATTAAAAAATTAGCAAATTCCAATAAAATAGCCAGGTGGTCGTTTTAACACTGATTCAAAGTAAATCACGATAATTAATAAAAAAGTGCAATAGCTAGTCATACTATTCACTGTTTATCTATTAGCATAGTTCGTGTATAATAATAAAATAACAACAAACCGATGGAATCCATTCATTTCTGATCGTAGTGTTCATAAAAGTAAAACAAGGTAAAAAAATTAGACCTTTCTTTTAAAAAAATCATATCTTAGGTACTACTTATGATATATTTTGTTTCAATTTTTTCTGAACGGCCATAAGTTATACTATAAGACATTTCAAGGTTATCCATTCTTTACCGGACACCCTGTATAAAGCGTTAGGTGTATAGAGAATCTAAGCTCTTTACCACTCTCGCTGTTTGGCCAGAGTTGGGCGGAGTCAGAAAGGGAAATTTAAAACTTCGGCGAGGAATTGCGAAATTTCCAAACAGTTAGCAAAAATAAATTTGCCAAAGGCAAACAAGGGGGTCCAGGGTGCGCAGTCGCTGGTATTAAAATATTTAAAAGAAAATTGGTAATAAAATCCTGTTTGTAATCAAAATGTTTTAAAATATTTTAGCTTTTTTACTTTCTCTTACCTATGTATATATGTAATATATATATAGAAAGTATTGGATTCATGTCAAAAATTCGATGTCGAGATTTTGATGGATCTTCACGTTTTGAGGTCCCCTGAATCCAAAAAAGTGGTTTTCGCGACATGGTCTGTCTGTGTGTGTGTGTGTCTGTGAACAAAATATCTCAAGAACGAAAAGAGCTAGGAAGTTGAAATTTTATATTTAAGTTAGGCACCCCCATGGGACGTGACACGAAGCTTTTGAACAAAATCGACCAAAAAGTACTAGTACTTTACTGATGCACTTTTTCAGTTTTTTTCGATTTTCTCAAAATTTGCTCCAACGATTTTTTTTTTAAATTCAAAAATCAATTATTTTTTAGATTCTCTATAAAATGTATATTCTCATTTTGTGATTGAAATCTTCTGAAGACCACTTTACTCTTGTACTCCAAAGAAAAGATAGGAGAAATGGTTGCCATGGTAACAAAATATAAATATTTTCCCATACTTATAAATTTTACATCTTGAATTCAATTGTACCCTACTGTCGGAAACTAAATACATGTCGACACAAAAAATCTGGTGTGACAAGCACAGTACACAACTTTCGATTACCGAAGGTAAGAGAAAGTTGTGTGCTATCCAGTCACACCAGATTTTTTTATTAGGTACCTTTATATAGTAGGCCTATGTTTATTTTTGGAATATAAATACTGAAAATACAGTTCATGAAAAGATGATTTAGTAAATTAATTAAATGTTAAATGGAATCTTTTCATGTTATCGCTCTAATTGAGTAAAATATTTGCTGGTATAAAAAAAATGGAAGAAAGCAAAAAGCCAACTCTACCCCTTTGAGAAATGAAAGAATGGTGTCCAAAGACAAGCAAGCGGTAAAGCACTTAGCCATTTCGGCCGATTGGCTTTCTATGTAGAAGCTAGCTCAGCGCTATCACCCTTAAACCTCCCTTTTCCCTTTGGTCTTAGGTCATCTTGATGTGGTGACTGGTGACCTGGGACAAGAATTAGCGTAATTTCGTTAATGTCTCGCTTTTCAGGGAGAGGCACCCTTTCTCTCCGGCCCTTTGTGCCCTCTCATCCCTCCATTTGCCACGAAGAAGCTGCCGGCTGCATCGATCGTATATGCGGGGGGCAGCATCCTGGGATGGGTCAGGTTTATATTCGGGTGGTGAGGGCGGAGCCGCCTAACCGATTTGTAGACGGATCTAAAAAGGCAGCACAATTACAAAAAAAAAAAAAAAAAAATTCGTTCATCGATACATTTTTTTTTTTTTTTTTTTTTTTGTTGACAAAGAGTTGATTTCAAATTCTTGGGTGTTTATTTTAGCTATATACCTGATTGTGTTGAAAAATGGTATGAAATATAAACACGATTATTTTGTTAATTAATATTGATTAATTGACTTTATGTGAAGACAGCCAGTATTTATATAGTTGCCATTTTACGATTTTCTCTCTAAATAATTTGTTATTAGACTATCAATTATTTTTATATAAATTTTTAAATCTAGCCACTAGTTATTATCTACTCAAATATATCTTTTAAATCAAATAATTTTCAGACTCTAAATAAAACGAGCCCTTTTGGGTTCTTAAAAAACCTAGAGGCCTGACAACAACAGAAAAGAACAATAGCCACCAAGATTGTTGCAGTGAAGCAATACCAAGCACGGCGGAAACTTGAGTGGGTTATACGGGAAAACCAGCTCGTGGAACATCCACCGGTTGTCATCGGTACAAATATAATTTAAAAATAAATAATTTATTAATATTTTATTTAATTTTTTAGGAATTGTGGCTCTAAGCGGTCATTAATAATATTTTTATTTATTAATTCAATAAACTCCTAAATAACCTCAGCGGCCGAAAGCAGGGGGGGGGGGCAAAAAAAAAACTTAAAAAAATAAATAAGTACGAAAAAAATATGAAATTTCATCAAAAATCCTTTTTCCAAAGTTTTCTAACGCCCACGGGGCTTGGAGTAGTTGGTAGCGTGTCTACCTTCTATACCGAACGTCGCGGGTTCGGACCCCAGGCAGTCCGATAATTTTATTTAAGGCATTTGGATACCAAATGGCTTAAATAAGAATGCCTGGACCCCAAATAATATATATTCATAACGGTTATCGGCTAAAGTCTTAAATGGCCTAAGTTGCCGAAACGACTGAGTGAATGTGTGTGTGAATGTGAGTTTGAATGAGAAAAAAAAAAAGTTTTCTAATTGTTGATGAAATTTAAGATAATTTTCTTTTCTTTTGAATTTATTTTTAATTATCAAAATTTTATCTAAGCTATTTGGATACCAAATTAATTAAATAAGAATGCCTGGATCCCAATAGATATATTAATAAATAACGGTTATCGTATAAAGTCTTATATGGCCTGAGTTGCCGAAAAGACTGTATGCATGTGTGTGTGAGTGTGAGTGTGAATGGAAAAAAAAATCAAAATTTGCCCAATCACGAGGAGGACAATCAAGGCGATCTATGTATAGATACCGGTAAATATGACAAAAAAAATCTGATGAGACAATCCATCCTATCACTTTCCGATTGTGTAATTTTATCATCACACCAATTCAACATATTATCTTAATTTCGAATAGAGAATCGTAAAATTATAATATTAATTTTAAATAATAATTTTTAATCATTATTATCAAAAATAAACATAAAAAAAGCAATAACATAATATAATAATTTTATCTTTATAACTTTGAAACTCAAAAAGTTCATTCTTCTTTTCATAGTTAATTAGACTTTTCAGCAGTTAAAATTCATTTTAGATTCCCATGACATCCTCTCCGCCATTTAGATAATATTTTATATTTTAAACCTTATATTATTACATTACCTTAAAGAGATTATAATCTCCTTCTTAAACGTTTGACTTTGTGGGAGACTCTCCTCGCCTCTTTCGTTTCTATCATAAAGATAAGATGCGAGGGTAAAATGGTTTACAAAAAAAAAAAAATGGAAAGTATTCAAGAAAAGGATACATTCTTACATATTATCGAGAAAAGGATTGAATAAAATGCAATTGTTGCTTGACAAGAAAAGCCTAATAAGAAGCAAATTATTTTTGATGTGTTTAATTTAACTGGAAGAAAATATAAATGAAAACCCTGAGGCGTTTCTTATTATTTTCAAATGAGTGATTTTTTTCTTCTTTCTATTATTGTACCTTTTTTTTTTTTTTTTTTTTAAAAACATTCACACTTTTTTCTCATTCACACTCACACTCACACACACTTCACACTGTCTTTTCGGCAGCTCAGGCCATATAAGACATTTACGATAACCGTTATTTATGAATTTATATATATTAGGGTCCAGACATTTTTATTTAAGCCATCTGGTATCCAGATGGCTTAAATAAAATCATCGGACTGCCTGGGGTCCGAACCCGCGACGTTTGGTATATGAGGTTGCACCTAACCTCTCACCCCCCCGTGGGCTTTTGACCTATATCTAAGAATATCTTTATGCTATGAAGATGTCCTGGCTTTTATTCTCCAAGGCAGAAGAATATTGATGCCAAGATTTCAAGCTCACTGATTGGCTAATTAGTCTGTAGTAGAGGGAGAAGTATGATGATGACTTGGTTTCATCAGGTCAAGAGAGACATTACCGAGCTGTCGAAGATAACAGCATTGGATAAGGGGGGAGTGGAGGGGAAGAATAAGGTCCGCCGACCCCGCACCGCGGGAATAATCAGGCGAGAAAAGAAGAAGAAGAGGGAGAAGTATAAATATGGGGAGGAGAGAGAGGTTAGTGAATTATAATCATTAAAAAACAAAAAAAAAAAGAATGGAGGAGCACTACATTCAAATTCTGCATTAATTTTTATTCAACAATATGTTAGGAAGCGGGCAGCCAGATAGTAAGCCTCTACGAAATGAAACTCAAGAGTAGTGGAGACAGTTTCGGCTATAATTAAATCGCCATCCTAAGTCCATTTTCTAGAGTATGCACTCAAATGCCAATGCATTGAGTCAAATGTAGAGTTGTCAATTGGTGGGTATTAATATTCATGTACATAAAATGCTTGTACATATTGGGAAGCAAGCCAAGCAATGCTAAGAGTGCTTGGGATATTTGTACAAGCATTTTATGTATATTAATACCCACTAATTGACAACTCTACATTTGGCTCAATGCATGGGCATTTGAGTGCATACTCTAGAAAATGGACTTAAGGATGGCGATATTTAATTATAGCCGAAACTGTCTCCACTACTCTTGAGTTTCATTTCGTAGAGGCTTACTTCCTGGCTGCCTGCTCCCTCACCTATTGTTGAAATAGAACAGCCACTTCACAAATTGTCATTAATTTTTACTCTTGAATAATCCAGAGAGACGAAAGTTAATGGAACGAAATGACGCTTGATTGGGAAGAGAGAAACAATTCCAACCCTAGCTCGGAAAACTTGAAGTTACCATCCATGTACTCACAAGATGTGATGATCAATAACATAGGTGCGATGTAATGCCTTTGAAGCAGATATGAGTAATGGAACTATCCTATTTTCGTTTAAATTTATTTCTTCTCAGCCAGATATGGACCATCTTCAGAACCGGAAGAAAATTATTATTTGAAAATAGATTTCAGATTAAAGAAGCAAATTTTTAGTTAGCACAATACACAATTGATAGGCATCTATACTGCCAAAAAAGAAAGTGCCAAGAGAAAGTTAAATTTATTGGATATTGGAATCTGTAATAATCTGAGATTAGAGATTAGAGAAACGAGTTTTATTTAGCTAAATAATATAAAATATAATTATTTACAAATACTACTTTAGACACGAATCAAATAATTATATTTGAACGAAATAGATAATTCGGCGGATCCAGGGGACCAGAGGCGGAGTTGTCGCGGCTAGTAAATAATAATAATAGCAATTATCCAAATAATGGAGTATTTTAATTAGGTCTATATTAATAGTGAATAGAAACCCAATCTCTTGTTGATTAAATAGAAGTATAGCCTATTAATTAACATGGGGCGCAAATATTAGTTCGCTGGTGGGA